>MAYD01561860.1:0-14760 GCA_001909325.1 Ruellia speciosa
CCTATAAAATGGTATAAATTTGAAATTTATAGCACACGGATTCAAGGAAAGTAAGGATTAACTTACCGGACATACATATTTTCAACCAAGGAAGAAGACGATAGGTAATAAATAAAAAGAAAGAAGAGTAGTGAACGGAATAATTTTCAGGACTAGATGCCATGGATTTAAAAGGAGTTGGTATGTTGGAAAATTTCACATGAACTCCAAGAAGGTATGGATTAACTTAATTGATTGAGGAACTTGGATGAAATCCGGATGAATCCTCGTAGGCTTCAATGTTTTCAAAGCTCTACAAAAAACTATCAGAATGTCTAGAAAATATGGAAGTGAATTTTCTGGAGTGGTGGAAGTAAATGAGAATTCATGGGGTATTTATAGATTGAAAATTTGGGTTAGGGTTTGCAGCTGGGTGTTAGATCGGTTGGAGAAAAATCCTCCCAAACTCTTTCAAGATTTGATTTATGAGGCCAGGATATGTTTAGGAGAGTCCAGAAGCAATCTGGAAGGATTCAAACGGAGATTCAATCTTCTGGTAATTGCTACAACACCTAAAAACTCGGAAAAGATGAACTGCAAGCTGAACAACTTTCCCGCAGTAGGAGCCACTGTCGCTAGACCGCGTGTGTGACAGCGGTCATTCCAGCGGGCAGTCCGCTCCCGCGGTTACTGTTCACCGCTGTCACCGGACAACGGGAACGACCGTAGGGCAATATTTAGTAAAAAAATAATTTTTTTTTTAATTTTCCTTCCCGCTCCCTTCTTTTCCCTTTCTCTTCTTTTTTTTCTGTAATTTATGTACTTATCAATTTATTTATATTAATAAAAGTGACCACTCTTTTGTACATGCTCTTTTTAGCGAATGATTCAGTTGAATCACAAGCGTACGAGTCTGAGATAGTATAGCCTTAGTTTATCCTCTTTTTACTGGTGAGTTCCAGGTCGATCTCAGGGAATGAAGAGTGAATGCTAACCAATTGGCCAATGAAAGATAAGATTATCAGCCTCAAAGATGTGCAAAGGTTGGCTCGCCAAATCGAGCGAGTTGGAATCAGTGAAACCGACGGCAAGGCGAAAATAAAAGCAGATGCAGAATTAATAAAAATACAGGCGATGGCGACGTGAAATGAAACAAATCAATGGGTAATGCAACAGGCGTCAGGAAAGGCGAGCACGTGAGAAAACAGTGAGTGTGTGGAAAATGGCGAGAGCGTGTGAAAAGCTGATGTAAAAAGCAAGTGGTGCCCAAAGTATTTGCGATGGGATTTGGCGAACTGCTGGTGGGGCTTGCCCTTGCCGGGTCTGTCCTTGGCTTTCGCCTAAGACTCAGTTGCTGGTTTCCCAGTCTGACAAGGGGTCATGATAGCTTATCTTTCCTTGAGATAGGTGGTTCACTATCTCTAACTGTTTTATTCCAGATTTCTCTGAGAATTACAGTACTAGTTTGACTGATCCAAGGAAAGTGTAAAGCTCGTTAATTGTTCCACCCGTCAGTTGCCAGATTCCCTTTGTTATACTTTGGGACCACTTCAAGGGACTTAGCCACTCATATTAAATGCAAGACAGAAATCACAGTGATCTTCAAGAGTTTTCGTCATGCCGATATTAAAAACAGTAAGTGCAATAAATGCAAAAGTTATTTTAGTTCAAACAATTAATTTCCAGCAAAGAAAAGATCAATTGCATTCGATCGAAGTGATAGAAAAGAGTTCCTTGACTGGGGTTTCCCTCCTAATCAAGATGCTTCTCCACAGAATGCAATAAATTCTCTACCACAAGAGCTTGAGCTCTAATGGTGTTCACACAAGACCTCACAACCACACTATTTTTCCCCACAAAATTCCCTCATAGAGTATCCATCCCAAAGATTCCCCAATACAAACCCATACCCCCTAAATACTGATATGATCTTCTGAAACTGTTCTCCTTTAAATACATCGTTCTAGTCTAAATTTAGTAAGTAGGTTGCATGTGGTGGTCAGTTTGCACAGCTGTCATTACTGAAATTGGGAAGTCCGAGGTGGATTTGACCTTGACAGTGATGGTGATGATGACGGAGTAGGTAGCAGGTCTGCAAGAATTGCCGGTGGAGCAGGTGGGGTGGTTGTGTCAGATTTGCAGTGGTTAGTAGTCAAAGGGCGGGAAAGTGCTCGCCCTCGCCTAATTCCGGAATGCTAGATTTCCTGCAAAATCAGACAAGAAACGGCCAAAAAGCATTAAAAGGAGCTCGCCATCGCCAAAGCGAGGCGAGCAGCGCTGCAGTCGCCAAAAACATCAAAAATGCCTTGCCCTGCAGCCAAAAAGAATGGATTGCCATGGTCTTTATTAGCGAATTACTATAGAAATATAGGGGTTTTTCGACCCCTATCAACCTCCTCACACTTGGCATTTTGTTCATCCTTGAACAACCACTTGCTAGTCAAATAGATTTATCATTGTCTTTAGCCAAAATGAATTCCAGAGATTATGCGAACCAAAAGTGTGTGTGTGCAATCCCTTGGCATTTGGAAATAACTCTAACTTATGCAAAAGAGGCCAAGATAGTGTTGTCACAAATGCTAAGCAAATTTTCTTTCCATTTTCACATTGGGGCTTTCTGCTTTGTTTTGCCTTAGCCGGGTTACCTTATTTTGGCTATCCCTCATTTGGCCAGGTTATCTTTCTTTATGTGTGGATTGCCTTGGTTTTGGCTCTCATTTTCTCTTTTCATTCTACACTTTGACTGGGTTGCCTTATTTTGACTTTCCCTTCTCTTCGTGATTTCTTTGGCCGGATTACCTTATTTTGGCTATCCTTCATTTGGCCACTTGCTGTCGTTCCCCCTTTTGTCAAGATTTTGCAACTGTTTGGCAAGGTGACTTTAGCTATCTCGGTCTTTTGCATCGGTTAGTTCAGTTCTAGCGCCTGGATTGTGCTCAAGAATGTCCTTGGTTCGCCTAATGTCTAAGTTCACATGACTTTGGGACAATAGTAAATCTAGGCGACTAGCTCGGTTCTTCTGAGAATTTCTTTCGCTAATTGAGGGATAGTCTTTGTTTATTCGCTATATTCAGACCACAGGCTAAGTTATGGCAAGCTAAACAGAATTCTAAAGCATAAAGAATGCAACAAAAGCAAGAAAAGACAAAAGGCAAAAGGAGGTTCCATTCCATTCATTTTATATTCAGAACAAGGTTTCAGGACATGGAAAACAAAAAGCAAAAAGTTTTTATTTACAGGCTAGCCTTTCAGTAAGCTGGCCCTTCCCTAGGGCCTTGCCCGTTTAGTTCTTAGGGGTTTCTTTTGTGGCACCCTCGTCAGACTGGGGTGTCGTGCCTTCCTTCATCACACCACCCTCTTCAGACTGGGGTGGTGTAGGGTTTGCCTTGCTCGCATCCTCTTCAGACTGGGATGGAGCGTCTCTCTCCGCCGCCACTACTTCCACTGTTGCCTCCAAGGTCAGAGCCACGAGTTCCAGGGGTGGCTCCTCGTCATCCAGCACTGGCTGGGGCATGTCTTCTCCCCTCGACCATGGGGCATTGAACACAATCCTGTCACCTTCGAAGGTGAACAGAGGAGGATGCTGGTTGTAAACATAGGAAGGCCGGTAAAGGAAAGGGTAGTGATTTACAGTCCCGGAGCGTGGCACTGGAGTGTCGAAAAAGGCCAGCATGCAGCAAATGGGGTGGCTCTCCCCATTTTCGAACACGCTGTAAGTCCATTCCCCATCTGCGTCTTTGCAGAAGCAGTTGGGGACGTTATCAAAATGAGAGGGGTCGGCCATTGTTTCTGTTGGTTAGAATTAGAGTGGTTTGGATGAGAATTGAGAAGGGGGAGAAGGGTTTAAATAGAAAAGGGGAAGAGAGAGAGAGAGAGAGAGAAAGAAGATTGCATGCAATGATGACCTAGGTAACAGCAGAGATCGTGGTTCGTGTCATGGGCTGTTCTACATTAAGTTATGGCGGTTCTGAGTCTTTTCCTATTCCTCACGTCATCAGTTTTAGGTCATGATTACAAGCTAGTTAATTCTAAGAATAGAATGTGCAGACAAAATTAAGTGCAATAAAATAAATGCTGGAATTGAAAAGGCAAGAATTTAAAAAGAAATATTTACACTGGGCCTGGTTGTGTAGAGTCCTTGCCTGGTTGGCCAGAGGTTGGGGATGGAATTGGCAACTCTCGCCAAGCCTACAGGGTTGCCAGGAGTTGATTTATTTTCGAGGTCATTTCCACGTTGACCTTTTCAATTGCGGCCATTCTTTCCTGAGTTGCTTTGGCAAGCTCCTCACGATGTTTGCTGGCCATTTCTTCTAACTCCTTTTTCACTGTGGCAGCCTAATCTCGCAACTCCTTGGTAAGTCGCTGAATTTCCTCCTGATGCTCTCTTTTTGTTTTGGTCATTTGATCATGCATGTCATTCGCCAGTCGCTAGATTTCAGCTTGGTGTGCCTTCGCCTGATCCTCCATCTGCTTATGAAGATCTATCATGGTCAATCTCATTGCCGTCTTTTTTTCTTTCCACTCCTTCTTTTTGTCCTTTATGACTTCCTGGATAGCATGCAAGGCTTTCAGAGTAGATTGCCCGGCTTCGTCTATGGAGTCAAATCTTTTGTCCCAGGCGGACACTTGTTGTTCAAGGCTCAGTACCCTTTGACCAAGCTCTGTTGGTGCTTTGGTTGTAGGTTCGCCAGCTGTGGGAATTGCCTCTCAGACTTGCTCCGCTATCTTGGGGGATTGTCCCAAGTCGGGCTCATCTTGGCGAGCGGGTGGCGACTGTACTTGGTCCTGGCCAGGTGCCGGAGCCTCATTTTCTGTTTGGAGGGGGGTTTGCTCTTCCTGTTGTGCTCTCGCATCCATCTCCTGCAGTTCTCGCTCTTCTTGGGCCTTTGCTTCGACCTCTCTCTTCACTCTGGCTGCCTTCTGCTTCTGCCTCAGGGTGTATACGAACTCTAGGGCGAGCAGTTTACGCCAATTTGCTCTGGCAGCCTCCTTCCGTCTTGTTAGGACTTTCTTAATCTGAGCGAATCTGTGGAGGACTTCTCGCTCTTGTTGGAGTCCTTCTTCTATCTTTCACTGGAGGTTCTTGAAGTATTCCGTAGTCTTGTCTTCCGTTAATTGAGCGAGAGTCTCATTATCCTTTTTCGGCTTGTCTGCCTCAAAGTATTGTAGGCATCGAAGTTCTACCTCAAGCTCAATAAAGGTTTCCAGTTCCAGGTCTGAACTGAAATCCACATATTTGTACTGGTACCCAAATACTGGTGGATGTCCTCTGATCAGGTCATCAAAAGTCACTGGCCTGAAGACGTGATCCCAAAAGCTTGGCTGACTTGACTGCGCCTGATCATCCTCACTCGGCTCTCCCCCCTGTTGCTCAAAAAGTGGAGAGGATCCTTGGGTACTTGATTCCTGATCTTCCTGTTGCGGCTCAAGTTGCTCCGTCACCATGGGATCCGGTACTTACCTTCTTGGGCCTCTTTTCCTAATCAGTTTCTCACCCTGTGATTCCTCCGCTTCTATCAACAAGCTGATCGGTGGCTCTGGCGGCGGACATGCGGCTGCTGGGGTGGCCTGTTGTGGCGATTTCTTTGGAGATGATGCCTCCTTCTCAACATTGCCTTTTGTACTAGCGACCTTAGCTTTCTTCGCCTGTGGCCTCGCTAGTGGTGCCTCGGTTGCTGGCACTGGTCATTTTGCTGGCTGGGTTTGCCTTTCTAAGGGCAACTTCCCTTTTGCTGCAGGTGCTGCTTTTCCCTTTTTCTTGCCCCGCTGCTCAGTCTCCTCTTCTTCCCATCCCATCAATTCTATCCAGTCTCGGGTGAGTTTCAGTGGTGTCTGTGGGCTCAAGGTCCTCTCATCTGTGCTCACTTCCACTCCTGCAGTGATGCACATCTCTTGAATTAACTGTGGGTGGCCAAGGATTTCATTCGCTGACTTGGCTTTCTTCCAGTTGTCGTAGTAAATGATTGCTGCCAAATCGATGACCATGTTCCTAGGTGCACGCAGTTCTTCATGACAGACACTGTGCTCCCTCATTGCGCAACATTGGTGGCGACAACAGACCACATCAACCTATCTTGGACTTCTTGAGGTTGGTTTTTAGCATCATCCAGCGCTGTGATCACCCTGAAGGTCTCTCCAGCCCTTTTCATTTTCAGTCCAAGATGCTCCTGAGTGGATTTGGCATGGAACTCAATCCATTTCCCTCTCACAAAGACTTTTCCTTCTCTCGTAGCGAAGAGCAAATTGGCGTAGAATTCGCGGATGAGATTCCAAGAGATCTTGTCATTCGAGTGGGTGAAAAACTTGGTCCAACCTCTTTCATCCAGCCATTTCACAAGCTTTGTGTTAGTCATATCTTCCTGTTGGAATCCTCTTTCGACCCAGATTTTTCTTTGGCCACTCCAATGATATCGCTCTGACGTGGCTAGATTGGCGAACCTGAATTCATCAAAAACCTTTCCGGGGGGTGGTGGTCGTTGGGCCAACACTGCATTGTTGCCACTGCCCTTGTCCCCCTTGTAGTCTTGCCTTTTGAGGATCAGCTTCGGAATTTTGAGAAGGTTTTCCATAGGGTCCTGCTTCGCCAAGGAGATCTGTGATAATTTTTTTGCGACGGCCGTCAGGGGTGATGCACTCAGGTGGGCAAGGTGCTTCTGGAATTTCACCTTGGGTTGGGGGCCAGTCCTAGTTTTTGCCTTCCATCTGTACTGGTTGTGCTTGTCCGGCCTCTTCATCGATCATCTCTTCCATTTCTACTTGGTTTGGACCTGCTTGAGGTGGGGCGGTCTTCTTTGATTCTACAATTACTTGCCCGACCCTCGATTCCTCTATGGCTTCCAGATATTGATCGAATTCCTCTTTGTTCATATCCGTGGGGGATCCCACTCCCCGGTACAATTTCTGCTTCTTACTCGCCAGATTTTGTTTGGATTTGTTTCCTTTCACTTCCTCAGATGGTTTGGAAACTTCAGTTTTCTTCTCGGATGCCTTTTCTGGTTCTGAAGGTTTTGGGTTATCATACCTTGGTGTTGCTGCTGTCAAAATCGAGTGCCCTTGTCGTCTCTTACGATTGAATTCCTCAAGCCTTTTTCGAAGTTCCTCGAGATCTTTGGCTTTTTCCTTCCAGATTTCCTCTTCCATCAATCCCCGTGCCTGAGCTTTTCGTTTCAGAGATTCACGCAGGTTCCTTGGTTGTCTCACCCCGTTACCTATAAGATAATATTCAGCATTTGGTGGCACCATTGTTCTCCACAAAAAATCAAGTTCAAGATAACAGTTTCTGTAGGCTTGAACAGGATCTTTTTGCAATAATCGCGCATAAGCTTTCAGTTCCCCCAAAGTTAGGGTTGTATCCAGGTTATTTTTCATGAACTCTGCAGTATCAAGATGAGGAATACCTATGGTTCTACCTCTCCAAATCTGCCCTATTTCAAACTGGGGGGTCCGATTTTGGATTGGAAGGTGTTGAAGCCATTTTTGTTTTCAAGATTGAAGTTTTCCAACAAAGGTTTCCTAAATTCCTTCTACTTCAATGATACTCACACAGATTCGAAACAAACGCAGTATTCTTCGAAATAAAACTTAGTTCAAAAGAGGAGTGTTTACCTTGAAATTGCAAGCTTTAAGATGATGAATAATGCAGAAAGATCAATACGCGTACTAAGTTCTTGAGAAGGGTTTCGGATTTTTCAGAGAGAAAAGAGATTTGGGGAAGATGGTGTGCATGAAAAGTTTGGGGAAAATCAATCGTCCTTTTATTCATAGGGTTCAGAAGATGTGACCTTTGAAAGGACATGTATCTTTTCAATTATTTTAATTCAGAAATTCAAACCTTAATATCCCGCTCAATTGGGGGAATAAGGAGGCTTGCTCTGTGGACTTTGCCTTTTCTGAATCTCTCCATTAGCCTTGCTTTGGTCTCGTCGTTCCCCTGCTTGCTATTTTCTCGGCACGCACCACTCTCGCTGAGCTGCCTCGCCAATCCTGTCAAAAAGCGATAAAGCATGAGAGTTAAAAGATGGAAAAGATGAAGAGAATGTACAGGTGCGCTTTTGCCCCCGCGAGCGTTTTGTTTTTGGCAAGTCGTTAACTCGACTCTTTGGCTGCATGCTTTTTCAGACTTCGCCAAGGCAGATGATTTCCACCTGCTTGACTTCGCCTTCCAGGTAGTGCTTTATCCTTTGCCCATTTACCACAAATCCTTCTGCCTGGTTGGGGTCACGGATCTTAACTGCCCCACTTGGATAAACTTCTTCAACAATGAATGGGCCAAACCATCTGGTCTTCAGCTTGCCAGGAAGGAGCTTGAGTCGTGAATTAAAAAGCAAGACATTTTCGCCTAATTTGAATTCTTTTGGCCTTATCTTCTTGTCATGGAGTGCTTTCACTCTTTCCCTGTAAATTTTTGCATTTTCGAATGCGTTTAGGCGGAAGAAATGCAGTCCGGCCAAACTAGTTGCTCGCTTTTCTTGGGCACTTTTCAAATCAAAATTCAGGAACTTGAGTGCCCAATATGCCTTGTGCTCCAACTCCAATGGCAAATGACATGCTTTCCCAAACACCAATTGGTATGGCGACATTCCGATGGGTGTTTTAAAGGTTGTTCTATAAGCCCATAGCGCGTCATCCATCTTGCTCGCCCAATCGCGTCTTCTTCTACCCACTGTGGCTTCTAGGATGTGCTTGATCTCGTGATTGCTCACTTCCACTTGCCCATTTGCCTATGGATGATAAGGCGAGGTGATATGGTGGTGCACACCATATTTCTTTAGAAGGGCTCTGAACCATTGGTTCCTGAGGTGTGTTCCTCCGTCACTGATGATTGCTCGAGGGCATCCGAATCGCGTGAAGATGTTCTTCTGGACAAACTTAATAACTTGGTTTGACCCGTTTGCTGGCAAGGCAGCAGCCTCGACCCATTTGGATACATAGTCCACGGAGACTAGGATGTATGTGTTGCCAAATGATGGTGGAAAGGGTCCCATAAAGTCAATGCCCTATACGTCAAAGAGATCGACTTCCAACATGTTTTACTGTGGCATTTCATCTCTCTTCCCAATATTCCCCATTCGTTGGCAAGCGTCGCACTGGCTAACAAACTTTTGTGCATCCTGGTATAATTTTGGCCAATAGAATCCACTCTGTAAGACTTTGAAGGCGGTTCGATTGGCACCGAAGTGTCCTCCGAGCATCCTTCCATGGCATGCCTGGAACACCTCTTGCTGTTCCACTTTCGGTATGCACCGTCTGATAACACCATCAGCCCCGATGTAGAACAGGTATGGTTATTCCCAAAAGTAATGGTGCGTGTCTTTGATGAATCGCTTCCGCTTTTGGTAATCGAAGTCACTTGGGATGGTTCCGCTTGCCAGGTAGTTCGCTATATCGGCGAACAAAGGTGCTTGACTGAAGGTGGTGAGGGCCAGCAATTTTTCATCTGGGAATGTTTTTGTGATTCCCCCTTGCTCTTGTGGTTGGATCCTACTCAAGTGATCGGCCACAGGGTTGTCCTGACCTTTCCGGTCTTTGATTTCCATATCAAATTCTTGCAGCAGCAATATCCATCGAATCAAGCGTGGCTTCGCATCATTCTTGTTGAGCAAATGGCGGATGGCTGAGTGGTCAGTGTGTACGATGGTTCTTGATCCGACCAAATATTGCTGAAACTTTTCAAAGCCATATACCACTGCCAATAGTTCCTTCTCTGTGGTGGTATAGTTGCGCTGAGCCTCGTTGAAGGCCTTGCCTGCATAATAGATGGCGTGGAATCGCTTTTCCTTCTTTTGTCCTAGCACAACACCAGCAGCAGTGTCGCGGCGTCACACATCATTTCAAATGGCAAGTCCCAGTCTGGAGCTTGTATAATAGGGGCAGTGATCAATTTTTCCTTCAGGGTCTCGAATGCTTCTTGGCAGAGACTGGTCCATTTGAACTCCACATCTTTGCACAGCAGATCCGTCAATGGCTTGGCTATCTTGCTGAAATCTTTGATGAATCGCCTATAGAATCCTGCATGGCCAAGAAAAGTTCGGATCCCCTTGATGTCAGCAGGTGGTGGCAAATCAGAAATAATGCTTATTTTAGCCTTGTCGACTTCAATGCCTCTTTGCGAAACCTTATGCCCAAGCACAATTCCTTCTGACACCATAAAGTGGCACTTCTCCCAGTTTAGTACTAGTTTCGATTCGCGGCATTTCTCCAGTACCCTCTTCAGATTGGCTAGGCAATTGTCAAATGTGCTGCCAAACACTGAGAAGTCATCCATGAATATTTCGATGCATTCTTCCAGGAGTTCTGAGAAGACAGAATACATGCATCGCTGAAACGTGGCCGATGCATTACAGAGGCCAAAAGGCATTCTCCTATATGCGAACGTACCATGAGGGCACGTAAAAGTAGTCTTGTCTTGATCCTCTAGTGCGATGGCGATTTAGTGGTACCCCGAATATCCATCCAGAAAACAATAATATGCATGGCCAGCTAGTCTCTCTAACACTTGATCTAGGAAAGGCAGTGGGAAATGATCCTTCCTCGTGGCCGAATTCAGCTTTCTGTAGTCAATGCACATTCGCCACCCTTTGATTGGTCTGGTAGCGATTTGTTCGCCTTTTTCATTCACTTCGAGCACGATGCCCCCTTCTTAGGGACAATTTGTACTGGACTGACCCATTCGCTATCGCTAATGGGATAGATGATTCCTGCATCTAGTAACTTGATCACTTCCTTTTTGACAACATCCTCCATATGAGGGTTTAGCCTTCGCTAAGGTTGCCGGCGTGGTTTGTGATTTTCTTCCATCAGGATGTGGTGCATACAGATGGTTGGACTTATTCCATGGTTATCTTCCACAGACCATCCAATTGCCTTCTTCTCGCTCTTCAGTAAGTCTACAAGCTGCTGTTTCTCTGATTCAGACAGCTCCTTGGCAATGATGACAGGGCAGGTTTGCTTTGGACCCAAAAACTGGTACTCAAGGTGTGGGGGAAGCTCCTTAAGTTCGCTTCTCTCCAGAGGTGGCTCCTCCTCACACTTAGGCTGCTGCCAATCTTGCTCAGCTTTACCATCAGCCTCTTCTGGCTGTATTAACTCGCTCAGGAACTCCTCGGCCATTTCCTGGGCAATTTCAATTTTAGCCAGCCATTCCGAGTCGTCTTGATCAAATCTTCTGACGGCTCCGGTGACATCGAAGCAACTGGTCTCATTGCCCCATTTCAGCTACAATCCTCCACTATCAAAATCGATGCTAGTTCTGGCAGTGGCGAGGAAAGGTCTCCCCAGGATAATAGGAACTTCCTTGTCTGCTTCCATATCCATGATGAAGAAATCCGCAGGGAATGGGAATTTGTCAACTCTGACGGGCACATCTTCCACAATTCCGCAAGGTGCTCGCAATGTTTTGTCAGCCAGCTGGATGAGAGTTCTACTGGCCTTCATATCCTGGATTCCGAGTTTGTCGTAGAGTGACTTTGGCAAGAGATTGATCCTTGCTCCGAAATCACACAGTGCCTTATGCACCTCCTGATCCGTGTTGCCAAAGCGGCATGGGATCACATAGCTGCCTGGATCTTTCTTTTTCAATGGCAAATCATGTTCTTCGGCCATATTCATCTCTTCAATTTCACAGACTTTCTCGATATCCACCTCTCTTTTTTTTGCCACAATGTCTTTGATAAACTTCCCATACGATGGGATTTGCGTGATCGCATCCAGGAAGGGGATGGTGACTTCCAGTTTCTGAAAAACTTCGAGGAACTTTTCAAACTGCTGAACCTCTCGCTTCTTTACCAATCGTTGGGGATACGGAACTCGCCCAACGGTCTCAATGATTTTTCTGCTGACAACTTTCTCTTTAGCAGGAGGCGATGGTATCTTAGGTTCGTCATTTTTGGTACCTAACGATTCGCCTCGTTGCCTTACTGACTCCGTCCGTTCTTCAGGTTCGGGCATCTTGGGCGGAGGGTAAGTCTTCGCATTACGCAAAGTGATTGCATTGCACTCCTCATTTCCTTTTGGGTTTTTCTCTACTATAGCCGGCAATGCTCCTTGTGGTCGCTCATTGATTTTCTCCGCGATCTATCCCAGTTGTCTTTCGAGTGCTTGGATGGCAGCAGTGGAGCTTCGCTGAAATTCCTGCTGCTCTTGGTGGGTCCTTTTGAGCATTTCCTCCCAGCTTATTCTTTGTGTTAATTTTTGTTGCCACTGCTGGCGGTGAGGTTGCTGATACTGCTATTGGTTATTCTGCTGGTTATGATGGGCTGGTTGGTTTTGATTTTGGTGTTGGTAGTTTGGCTGAGGTTGGTTTGGCTTGTAAAAGTATGCTGTAGTTATGGGTCGTGGGTTTTGGTATCTCATATTTGGGGGTTTATAAGGCTCAGGTTTTTGCTCCTCACTTCCTTGGTCATGATAATACTTTTGTCCCACAAAATTGACTTCCTCCGCGGCATCATCAGGGCAGGTGTCGGCAGGATGATCTTCGTCACAAACTGGTTGATCGACCGGATCGGGTTGAGTGACTGTTTCGGTGTCAAGGACTCTGGCTGCATTTTCAGAAGCCAGCTGCTACTTCTTGAATGCAATGCTTAGGTCCTTGATCTGCTTAAGCACATTATCCATCTTGGCATATTGTGATACTTCAGGGCTAACTTCGTATAGCCCGTGACTTCCAGTTGCTCTGGACTTTCCTCTCGATCGGCAAGCATGATTCTGGGCCATCTTTTCAATCTTTGCCCTTGCCTCGCGAGGGGTTAATTCCAGTAGCGAACTGCCGGAGGCTGCATCAGGCATGTCCTTGAGCTTGTCAGAAATTCCATTATAGAAGATGTGGATTTGTCTGCACGGGCTGATTTGATGATTTGGGCAATCGTCCAGAAGTTGTTTGAATCTTTCCCAGCTTTTATACAAATCCTCGCCTTCCTTCATGGCGAACTGATTGATTACCTCTCGCTGCTCCATGACTTTGGCCGGTGGCATATAGTGCTCCAGAAACTGGGTTAAAAGGTCATCCCAGCTTCTGATGTTCTTTTACCTTGTGAACCAAGTTGATGCTTTTCCTTCCAGCGAGAATGGAAACAAGTGGACTCAATTCTCGTCTTCGGTAATGCCATTCAGCCTGACTGTTCCACAGATTCGTAGGAACTGCTGAATATGATCATAGGGTCGCTCTGAAGGTCTGCCACAAACTGGGTTCCGCTCCACCAGGGCTAAGAGTCCTGGCTTGAACTCATAGGATCGCCTCTCGATTCTGGGCTGGTTAACTTCCAAGAGTGAAGGGTCAATGTATAACCCAAGATTCTCAGCTATGGGGGTATCTTCTTCTTCTTCATATGCTTCATTCAACATCCTTTGAGGGCGATGTTGTTGTAACACCCGGTGTTACAGTATAGGAAATTTCAGAAATTATTCAGAATTAAGGGATGCGAACATCCAACATTAAGAAATATTTAATTTATGTCCATCGGGGATGTAATTAAATATTTAAAGATCAATTGGGCCCAAAGTGGGAAATTCTGGAAGTTCGAGATGGAAATTAAAATAAGGGGAAAAGGTGGAGGGCCAGTTTGAAATTGGAGGAGAAAGGGAGGGATTTAATTGCAATGTTTGGCAATTAAAAGCCAAAGAGAAAGAAATCAAGAACGCAGGAAGCAGAATAGCGAAATCAGATGCAGAACAGATCGGATCGGCTTTCAGCTTCTTTTTCTCTTCTTCATCTCCAGCTCCCTTTCGGTGATCTCTCCCTCTCGCTCGGTATTGCCCGCCGCAGCTCCTCAGCTCCTCCGGCGACACAGCTACTGCTTCGATCGCGAGCTCTCTCTCTCGGCCGGTCGCTGCTCTCTCGTCGCTCGGGTGACGGTCACCGGATGGCGCTCGGAGCTAGGCGGGCGGCGTTCGGCAGCTTCCTCTTGCTCGTCGTTGCTCTTCCTTGCTCGACAGCTCTCCCTCTCGGCCGGATTTGAGGTAAACTAATGAACCCTAGGTTTTTGATTTTTGGGGATTTTGGTAAAATTGATGTTGTTATTGGTGATCCTATGTCGATTCGAAGTGGAATAGAGGATTTGTGGTGTTGGGTGTGCTCGATTTTGGGGTGGAGGTTGAATTTGAGGGTCTGTCGTCGATCTCTGTCTCTGTCCGTTTTCAGTTTAGGATTTTTGGATGTTGGAATTTTGGTGTTGGCATGCCGTGCGTACTGTTGATTGTCTCTGTTTTTGCCGTGTGTGTGTGCTGCATGTAGTGGGCTGCTGTTCCGGGTGCTGTGACTGCCTGTCTCGGTGTGGATTTTGGTGTTGACGATTGGGTGTTGAGGGCTGTGGAGTTTGGGGGTCCGTCGAAGCCTTTGTTGGCTGTCTCCGTTCTCTCTTTTCTGTCTCAGTTTGGTTTCAGCTCGGTGTCTGAGCGTGCGCTGTTTGAGTGGTGAGGGTTGTGAGATTTGGTTCTGTCGATGTTGTCTGTCTCCGTCATCTGTCTCTGTTTCGGTTCCAATTAGGGGTGGTGTCGGGAATTTGTTTGGGTGAATGGTGGTGTTTGTCGATGGGTGTTGATGTTTTGGAAAATGTTCAATGGAATTGCAAATCAGTAATAAGAAATTTCAGAAACTTTAATAGAAGAGTTCACTCAGTTGTTGATGTTACAATTTCAGAAATTGTGGGACGGTGATCGGCTCGATTTCGAATCCCAGTCAAGATATCAGAAGATTGTAGATAACGGTAAGGACATGCACTGGGCACCCATAAGTCCCATTTTTAAACCCTAGTGCCTTAGATTATTTTTATTTAGGGTCTAGGAGAA
>MAYD01561955.1:0-14200 GCA_001909325.1 Ruellia speciosa
CAATGAATGAATAGCACATAAAGCCTACTTTCAGGAGTATAACTTCCAAACCCACCCATTACCTGATTCCAGAAGCATGTCATTCAGTTTGCAACTTAGAAAGGATATGGAGCTAAACTTGTGACTGCCTATAACCCAATCAAGAGATATAATCTATGCCCACATCACAGTGTATACCAGACTAAGGTAACTTCAAAATCCCATTAAAATATTTAAAGATTTAACAACTACTTTACCTAACGGCATAAGTATGTTAAGGAAATGTATCATTTTATGTTAATTTTATTCTTAATCATGCCAACTCCCTCCCTGACATGGGGACAGTGTCCTTAAATAAAGAGTTGCAAATGGAATACTTTCATAAATGCATGGTGATGAAGATTTGAATGTAAGACCTCCCGTCCAGATACCATGTAATTATTAATTTATACTTCATCTAAAAGTTTAAAATTGATGTATCATTAAATATCTATTTTATTTGTAGCCATTACAGCAAAACCTAATGCAAAAGCAAATAACAAAAATGATTCATACATCTCAGGAAATATGAGAAAACCATGGATAAGTGGATAGAATAACTATATCCGAATGTCAAGACTGCATTACAAGCTAATGAAACTTTAGATCAGGAGGACACTATATTTCTCAGAAAAAAACCCGAGAGTCCAGCAAACTCAACCACCAACAAGGCTGCATGCTGTCATCAAAAACATTTCAGGACCTATTGTCCCCAGAAAACCACTAGGGCAATATTTTGAAAACATTATGCTGCAGTATTGTATAAATTCCAACCAAAAACTAGACAGATATCTATCTCAAATGTCATAGAAATTCACAAAAATCTGATCTTGAAAGTTTGAGGAAGATCCATAAGATTATGTAAACATTCATTTTGCTTCTTTTTTATGCATATATATTCATCTTCATCTTACACTACATCTGTAGCAGCTATAAGAATTTATCCCAAACATATACCTGTGGGAGTAATGTAGGGAAAGACTTCAGAAGTTTAGCCTTGTTTGAGCTCAGAAATTCAAGAGTTGCTTCAGCAACAACAGGGTCTGCAAACTCACTGCAACATTAATTAGAAACAAGCAATGTGTACCAACTTGGTTATTCCAGAGTACATATCAAAACAAGAAAACAAAGCACACACAAATTTGGTAAATGGAAAATTATTGACTTCCATATAATTTGGCAGAGAAAGCACTCAGACACACAATTTCATTTATGGGAAATTTAAAAGAGTACTTTAGGTTGCTCCTAGTGCAAACACATGACCAACAAAAGAATTGATTTGCTGCATGACAGCTCCAATTTGTATCAGGGGGACACGATAAATGAAGTTTTACATTATTTATCAGCAAATCAAGTACTTCTATAATGAGTCAAATTTAAATGCTACCCACAAAGCAATCCCCAACAATTATTGAATAAAGTGAACTAGGTAATCGAAGATTGATTCTAGTGTAAGGGCCACCTACGACCCCTACCAAGATGCCACACACAAAAGAAGTTGAAATTTCTATTGTACATTAATATTTGTAAACATGTTAGCATTACAATTTAGTCAAATTTTTATTGACACTGGATGCAACTCAAAAGGACAAACACCTTCCAAAATATACTAATGTAGGACAAAAAAATACATGATATTGAAAAGCAATAAAAGCATTTTTAGAGTTCTTACCGGCTCAAACACATACGGAAAAACGTCTTCAGACTCGGATCAGCATCATGCAAGACAACATCTCCAAAATCAAGGAAAAACTGAAGAATGGCCTGAATGACAAAGGATAAAATAGATATAAGAAAAGAACTATAATTATCATCTACAACCAGAAACCTATAACCTACATATGGAAGCTTTAAACTAACTACAACAAAAGCTGACAATATATTTATGTGTGAATGTTGCATATGTAGATAGAACCAAAAACCTACAACTGAGTGTAATAAACTAATTCCTCACAACACTGAAATCACAATAGAGTAACTACCTTCCATATTGTATACGCTAATATTTGCATGCATAGTCTATGTGTGTGTTTCGGACAAGTTGCATAACAGAAAATATGTACATATATGAAATGGTATAACAATTTCTTCAGGATGGGAGGACTATATGAATAATATAACAACAACGAAACTCAATTCTATATCCTTTACATAGTGGATGGCTTTGAGAGATGTTTACTTTAAGAGAATTTAGAAGGCCTGCAAAGTGATCGTCAAAACACCAAAATACGGAAAGATACAACTTCTCCCAAAAAAGATGAATTAAAAAGAACTGCGTGAATAGGTTATAAAACACCAAAATGAATACTTCTGTCTAAAACAAACACAATTACTAAGGAAAAACAAAATGCAGAAAAAAGGGGAGCACCAGCAAAAGAAGGCCGTTGGAGGTTTGAGATTGGGAAATTGAAGCTACGCAGCGCTGAAATATTTTGTTCAGGTGGGGATAAACCCTAGCTACCAATTCCTCGGATTTTTCCCCTTTGCAGAGCTCGTACAGCCTTTTGACCTACAAGGCAACATAAACATCAGCTAACTCAGACAAACAAGAGAATCGAGAATTGACTGTAAGCAGAAGAAAAGCCAACAGAATTGAGAAGCGAAGCATCGGAAGCAGGGTTGGCGGCATGATTGAAGTCTCTGGCGGCAGAGGACAACGACCGGAGATGAGACTCCCACTCTTTACCTCTATCGGCCATTTTCCAGAATCCTCACTTTGTAGTAGCCCTTCCCAATCGCATCGATCGAACAGGGACTTGCAATGTTACATGAATTCACCATTTACACTTTCTTCATAGGGAACGTTGGACACAGAGACAATCTCCATTCACGAATCACAATTTGGTTCGAAAAAGAAAGGACATTATGATTCCGGGTGATAATTTTTTATTTATGATTATTTAGGGGCGAGATAAATACACGGTTTAACTTGTAGTTCGAATTCTTTCAAAAAACCATACTTCCTTTTTTTATTTTATTTTTTATCATCTTTACAATTCTTTCATATATATATATATACATATATATATAGGCCTAATACAAGTCAAACCCCCCACCTCTCCCCATTCTACAAGTCTACTCCCACAACCAATTATTCATTTTGTATTAACCCTCCACTTCATTTATACTACCTATCTAACCCCTCCCTCCAATACATGCAATAAAGAAAAAGAGAAAAGAAAACTATTTAGTGAAAGTTCCAAAATGCCCTCATTCATTGTCTTCCTCATCAAGCTTTTTAGAGAGAGAATTATTGAGAGAAATTGGAGGAATACTGAAATCAAGTCACGAAGCAGCAGGACAGAGTGAAATTAAGCAACGAAGCATCCCGACCGAAAGGTTGAAGTATTGGGGACGGGCCGGAGACGAGAGAGTGAAAGAGGAGGAGAGAAAATATTTTACAGAGGAGAGGAAATTTTCTACAGAGAAGAGGAGAGCAATGCAGGGAACGAATACCTCCGGGGACGGCAGCAATGCGAGCCTTGCAGCAGCTGCTGAATGTTCTAGGTCTAGAAGGTAGTGTATTGGGTTTTAAAAACCTCCATTTTTATTTTCTTGAAAACCCTTACAGAAGAGGGTTTCGTGTGCTGTGTTATTTGGTGAATCCAGTTTGTGCGATGGTTGTTTTCTATTTTTTTTTTAGTGTTGATGTTGGTGATTCCACCGCTGGGGAAGCATCAAGATTTGGTGAACTACTGACGTTCTGTGAGCGCGAAGGGGACATGCACATCCTCTCAATCGGAAAGAGGATCATCATTGGCCGATATCTACGGTAAGGTAAAGAGCGGTGGGATGAAATCTGCGACGGCAATACAACATTGCATTATGTAGAGCCCGAAGGAGGATTTAGGGTGGAGTTGCGAAACAATGAAGATGTGAAGCACATGTATGATGTCCATGATTTGCTGAAGAAGGGCACTTGCAAATTGGTGGCATGCCCAATCCCATCTCCAAATAAAAGAACTAGGTATGAGGGACAGTGGAGACCAACGCATAACAACATCCATTTGTACTCATAACTGGAAGATATGAACTCATGAGTACAGTGTATAGAACCCTACAGTGGGGGTGACATACTCTATAATTGTAATGAATGCGTCGTGACAAAAGTGTATGCATGGATGGGGAAAAGTTATTAGTGTGTCATGCATGTTTTGAAATTATGAACATTTGGATGCATTGGATGTGTAGTTCATTTAACGATTTATGGCGGAACACACCAAAAAAAAAATACTCAAAAATCGAGCATTCATACTCAAGAAGTGCCTTATTTGTAGTGGACGGTGGGGATTATTTTGAAAATAATAAGTGCAATTGCGTAGGGAACCAGTAGGATGCATGAATGAATGCATTTACAGACAGTGGCAGCCATAATTGCGAATTTAGGCACTTTTAGGTGCATTTAATGTGTTGGCAACGTATTGCAATCCACATGAATGTTGCAATGCGTAATTGCATGTCTTTTTGTGTGTATGTAATAGGGACGTATATATTTCACAGTGTATGCTTAAGAAAGTGCGAATCAGCTTCCTGAAATTATCTTATAATGACGCAGGGTTGAGCAGGGTGTCGGAAGTGAGATGGAACTCGTAGACGGGGAGAATAGCGAGGACAGGACAGTGTTTTGGGCAGGGTACGTAAGGGGAGAGGGGCAAAAATTTGCAAGTGCGGATAGCTTTAGGCGCGTTTTGAAGAATCACTGCATATCTATCCGCCGTGCATTCAAGTTTACAAAGAATGAAAAAACTCGAGTGACGGTTAATTGCACTGTTGATGGCTGTGGATGGCGCATACACGCTTCCCATCACAAATCAGATCAACCATTTGCCATACGGACGTGCAATTTGGAGCACACGTGTGGAGCAAACAACCTTCGGACTAGGCACAACCCGAAGGCCGATGCCCCGTGGGTAGCAAACTTTATAAAAGAGAAGATCCGGCGCGATCCCACCTATAAGGCCAACACTGCAATTGAAGACGTTCATGCCGCGTTTGGTGTAGATATTGGCTATCATTGTGCATGGAATGCAAGAGAGATCGCAATAAAAGAAATAAATGGAGCCGATGGGAATTCATTTGACAAGCTGAGGTGGTTCTGCGGTGCACTGAAGGCAACAAATCCGGGAAGTGCAGCTGATTTGGAAGTGTGCCCGCAATCAAGGAAGTTCTGAAGGGTTTATATAGCAATCGGCGCGTGCATACGAGGATTCAATGAAGGGTGCCGGCCGATGATCTTCCTCGACGGGGCATTCATCAAGTCTAAATGGAAGGGCTGCCTTCTAAGTGCGGTGGCGAAGGATGGGAACGGTGGACTTATTACTCTTGCCTACGCAGGTTCGTAGCATTTAATTTCGTATTTATTGCAATAAATGCCAAAAATTGTGATGTGCCGCCATGCGCTGACTGTAATGTGCAACATCCTCGTGTGACAGTGGTAGATGCCGAGAATGATCAGAATTGGGAGTTGTTTTGTACGAAATTGAGATCAACAATCGTAGGAGAGGACGCTAACCACTCATGGATAGTTACACGTTCTTTTCCGATCGCCACTCCGGGTTGTTAAAGGCTGTACCAGGCGTATTTGTGGGAGCCAAGCATGCTATATGTCTACGCCACCTGCTCGACAACTTTAGAGTGCAGGTAAGTGTGTATACCTGATTTGCTATAGCGTGCGTTCAGGACTCAATTGTGGTGGTATCAGGACTCAATTCTTGTCAGTACAGGACTCAATTCGTGTCCATTGAGGACTCAATTGGGGTTTCTGTCTTACTCACTTCCAGTGGGATTTATACACACAAATTGGCAAAATTGTACACATAACAACAGTACATAAAACACACATATTATCTCTATTACCGATATACAAAGGCGAGTGATCCCGATTTTTTGTTTCATTACAGGTCCTCCGCAAGTATCCCTTTAAAAATAAAGAGTATTGGGTAGGCGTGCTCAACAAAGCAGCGTATGCTCCGACTCTCGCCGAATTTAAAGAACACCTTAACTCCATACTAACTGCCATGCCTTTGTCGAAGGATTTCCTCTCTAATTCGGACCCGGCTCGCTGGGCTAATGCGTTGTTCCCTGGGATTCGGTGGGGCGTGATCAACAACAACTTGGCCGAGAGTTGGAATGCACGGGTTATAAATGCACGAAGCATGCCACATTATACTATGCTTGACTTGATAAGGCGTCAAATAATGAAAATGATGAACGAAAAGAGGGAGGTGGGGGAAAAAATGTGCGGTCCGCTGTGCATGGAACCGAAGAAGACACTCGATGAGAACTACGCTGCATCAGGTCACTTGCACATACAGCGGGCATCGGTGTCAATGTTTGAGGTACGGGAATTAGGGAACACGTATGCCGTGGATATGGGGCAGCGCACCTGCAGCTGTGGCTATTGGCAATTGCTGCGCTTGCCTTGCAAACATGCATGCGGGTGCATCGAGTCATTACACGGGGATGTGTACGAGTACTGTGATCCCTATTACACAGTGGAGGCATACAAAAAGACCTACGGATTCCCCATGTATCCTATTCCGCAAGTTGTCTCTCAGCAAGCCGACACGGTAGACGACGAATTCGTACACACTCCCGACGTCCGTGCACAGCCCGGAAGGCGTCGTACACACCGATACCCCTCTCAGGTACGTTCGAGCAATGTCAGATGTTCTTTGTGCAAAATGCTTGGTCATAACCGAGCAACCTACCAACAATATCGGGAAACGTAAGCAAGGGTAATGGAAGATTTCGGACTCGGCTATACATTATTTTGTATTGTACATAATATTTTTTGGGCATGCATTGGCCGGTACTTGGTGCATCAGTGTGTGAAAGTACCCCCTCAATGTATGGCATCTACCATGTATACGAACGTGATCTAACCGTGTTAATGTAGTCCCATACCCGCGCTCGAATGGTAATGGGAAATTGATTAAATGTGTATTTATGACGCATTATTTGCGTGTAATGGGCAGACTACTTGTGCTTCTTGGCAGAAACATGTGAGTGTGCATTGGACAACTTTATTGTCTCTGAAACGCTTCAGTAACACACAACTCACTTCCCGCATGCAATAAACGCACAACATATGTGAAATGTACACCCATACATCTTGAAGTCTACACACATAAGTGGCAGTGACTACACAATTCGTCCGCTGATTATACTCATATTTTGAGAAAATGTACTCAACTCCAATGTGAATTCTACACACATTGTGCGTCATAAATACGAAGTGTCAGCATATCTGCATTATCATCGTTAAATATGCATTTCAGGTCATTTTCAAATTCAAGATTGATCTTCTCTGCAATATAAGCCAAGCTGAGCTTCTAATCCACCATAATTGCTCGGTTTAACTCAATACGAAGCGACCTAGGTGATGTATTGGCCGGATCAATGTCTCCATCCGGCATCTCATAGGTGGGCTTAACAAATTCAACATCTTCCTGAATTAGAGTGCTCATAAGATCCGAAACATAAAGCACATCTGTACCTTCAGTCACACTACCTGTAGTCTTCGGATGCAAGTGTACAGAACGCACTGCATTATCTGAAATGTACACCCATTCACTGCATATTCTACACACACAGCTGTCAGTATCTACACAGTTCGTCAGTTGATTATACTCACATGACGCCGAAAAACACTCAGCTCTTATAGTTATTGTACACACTTTGTTCGTAATAAACACTCAACACTTTAGGGTTTGATCCGGCACATATATACTAAGCGTTCGGTGTGTACACACGAAAAAAGGCACATTTAGGCACACTGTTGCGATGGAAAAATTAGGGAGTCCTCCGCATTTAGAGAGTACCCTGGAAAATATTAAAAATATCTTCAATGACTCCATATGCCACTTCTTCAGATATTTGTTAATGAGGAGTGCGTGCACAATTTAAGCTAGATAATTGCTTAGTTTTCGAACCAAATCGTTAATCCATGCTTATTTTTATGAAAAAAATGATTGAGTGTTGTAATTCATGATATTTTTTTTAAAATGATTGTGTACAATTTCTGTATGACCTGAGTTTTCTGCCTTCGTTATTAAATAATGCATTGCCTACCTGCAGTCATCATAACGCGGTAAACTTTAATTTTTTTTTTAATAGAATCAATATGGATTAAAACCCCGAAACATGTTTTCACAAAGAATTCATGCGTTAAAACGCTAAATCTAATTTTTATGAGAATGTCTATGGATTTTCTATTCTATTGCCACTTGGGTTGATCCCGCACTGCTGATGTCGACCAATTAAATACTCAATTATTGAGTACCCTAGAAAATATTAAAATGACCTTCAATGCCTCCATTGCCGAGTATAAGATTAAGGGTTCTCATCGTCTTTATTTTTATGAAAATAAAATTTAGAGTAATAATCCATGTCATATTTACAAAAATAATATTTAGGGCTTTCTTCCTTATTATTTTACAAAAATAATATTTACAAAAAATAATATTACAAAAATAATTCATTACAAAAAATTTAACGTCTTCAACATTATTATTTTCATAAAAATAAGATTGAGGGTTTTCTTCCTTGGTATTTTGATGAAATTACGAGTTAGGGGTTTCATCCATGTTGTCTTCATAAAAATCAGATTTAGAGTTTTAACTTATGATATTATTATAAAAATAAAATTCGGGGTTGTCATCGTAGTTATTTCTATAGAAAAAAAATTAGAGTTTTCATCCATATTCATTGCAGGTGGTAAACGTGTTATTTATTAAAATAGGTCAAAACTTGTGAGTGTGCAGTGGCCCATGCTATTGGGTCTGAAACGATTCAGTAATATATAACTCAATTCGTCTATTGATTATTCTCACATTAGGCGGGAAATAACTCAACTCTAATACTAATTCTACACACATTATTGGTCATAAATACTCAACACTCAAGGGTTGGACATTTTTCCAAAATCAATACTCGTACGTCTGAACATAGGGTTGAACATTAAAGAGAACACCGGTGAATGGGTTAGAGGGTGTGTACATACGCAAACGGCATAAAAAACACAGTCGCGGTGGCAAAATTGTCCAACCCTTGAGTGTTGAGTATTTATGACCAGTATGTGGGTATAATTTCATAAGAGCTGAGTTTTATATAAGCGTGATATGAGTATAATCAACAGTTGAGTTGAGTATAAGACCAGCCATGTGGGTATAAGTCCTATAAGAGCTGAGTATTTTGTCAAACCCTTGAGTGTTTAGTATTTATGGTCAGTAATGTGTGTAGAATTCGCACTGGAGTTGAGTAATTTTTTGCAAAATGTGAGTATTATCAGCGGACGAATTGCGTAGTTACTGCTGGTATGGGTATATATTTCACATGGCGAGGATCTGAACTAAGTTTCAAATGTTCTACGCATTGGATATTGAGAGTAATTGCCATATGCCACTTTCACAAGTAACAATGTACATAGGATTGAACTGAAACAATTACAGTGTGCCTTTCACACACCAACTTTACACAAATTGCACATGTTTTCCAGCAAGTTCTACACAAATAATTTGTAGAATCTACACACCTACTCTGCCAACTATACATGCACCGTTTCCGAACCGAACCAAAATAGTTATTACAACCAAATTTTGCGCCATATACCCGTACCTAACTGTCACCCGTATCCAGCTCAACACCTGGAGATACTACCTGTAGGGGCAGGGCGGTAATGGGGGCATCACCGACAGTAAGTGTTGTCGCATCAGTATGCTCGTCGCCTTGCCCGGGAACACCTGCAGATTTTTCTGTGTGGGGGGGAGGGGGACGAAGAAGGCCGGTAGCGGTGGATGTGGGAAATGGTGGAATGCCATGGGGTGATCCGACTGGTGGCATCCAGCGTCTGTCGCGCATGATCTGGAGTGCGACCTGCATCCGATATGACCCCATGTCCTCGTTCTTCTCTCGACCCCAGAATTCGGCCGTGTCGCGCAGGTACGCCTCCGCCCACCAGCATACATGTACCCCGCAATCCACGGATCCCCCCTTTTGCTTCCGACAGGTGGTCCGCTGCCGCGGGGTTTTCGCAAATGCGATCCCTTTGTTGCGCCACAGCAACCAGGTTATGAACCTAATCTGCAATCACAGGTCCACAGTGCTGAAAAATATTAATTCGCGGATTGCAAAAATAAACAAAAATAATCCAGTACAGCAGCCAGCTTTTATGCGCCGTAGTCTTCACAATTTCTCACCACATACTACACCTCCTTTTATGCATAAAACCAAGTGAAACTGTCACATTGTAACTACACTCACCACTCGGTTCGCAACGGACTTGTGGGCCACAAAAGACAGCGAGTTCGATATATACACTTGTCGGTTTGGGACGTCCAAGGAGATCAGGAACCAGTGCCATTTCTCCATGTTGCACACCGGCAAGACGATGTATCAAACTTCGTCGGTCACCCTTGCCAAAATCCCAGTCAGCTCCTCATTGTATGGATAATACAGTGTTGCATACCGCTTTTCCAGCACATCGTCGCGAATATTGCTCTTGTCGACCATTTGCAGCATCGAGGACTACACACAGAATAGAGAACCATGCATCACTGAAATGAACACATCAAAGTGTGGGACCATGGAACGAAAACACATCAGATCATTACTTTAAACACGTCATCGTCGCATCAAGACAAAAATAAAATCATAACGCTGCTGGAATGCGCAATAATACACACATAAATAATATCAACTCTACTCACAACCGCCCTAGCTGCACACAAAAATATTGCTCATTCTCCTCACAACAGCACAATCTCCCCACACAAGAAGAATTTATTCTACTCATAACAGCCATATACCCGCACACATCAAATAAGAAAACTATAAACATGACTCACGGTGGTGTACGCCGTCACAAATAGCATGTTCCCATCCAGCGCGTGCTCATCGGTGAACTCCTTCGAAACGAGGATCGAAAGGTATAATGATATCAGATCGTCCGATATAGCCTCGTTGAATATCAGCTGGAACAGGCCTGCAGCATCCAGCCCCAACAAGCCGTCTCTCACGACCGATGTCCTACACGGTTACATGTTGTTAGCCCCCTTGAATAGCAGCAATATATGTAAGGAAATCAAATACGAGGCTGCTACTGTTCGCTGCATTGATCGACAAGCATGTCGATCATCACCCTATCGCCCTCCTCCAAGATCTCCTGCCCCACATAATTCCGCTGCCCGATATATTTCGACGGGCCGGGCGGAGGGGAGGGAGCTGCATCGGCGTCCACGTCCACAGGATCCTGCACAACGATATGCAATTTTTTACATCCACTTTTTTACAATACATTTAAATCTTCCGTTTAAAATTCCCCTCAGCGGGCATACCTGCTTCGCTGCCTCCCTCGCTGCCTAATCCGATGCTTCTTTTTCTGCCTCATCTGCTTCTACCTGTTGCGCCTTGATTCCCGCATCTTTTGCCTCAACTTTCGCCGGTGCCCTGCGTTTTCGGACCCTCTTGGGAGTGGAAACCGGAGTTATAAACCCAGGCTCCTTTCCCTTGACAGTCCTTTTCCGACCACGCACAGTGAGCGCGATCGATGAAGGTAGAGCAGGATCCTCTCGGCCCTTGGTCTGTTGCTCACTATAAACTGCAAACAACGGATAAGGCGTTAGAGGACAGTTTTTCGGACCCGGATTGATTCGGAGCCTAAGAATTGACTCGGCTCCCAAAATATCATCTGGTGACAAACCATCGCCACCAACGAAATTTTTACCTTTTTGCGCTGATGTTATCCTGGGAAGGCTGCTCACCTCCTCCCTCTCCTCTTCTGCCTCCACCTCCTCACTACTCTCATCTCTTGTTCCAGCCTCACACTCCTCCTCCTTCACCCGAGCTTTCTTCCCCGCCCTACCATCCTTCCCTACCCTCCCACTCCGTCGTACCTCTACCTTCTCCACTTTGGCATCTGCCTCCGACGCAGAAGGATCATCATCAAAATCACTTGGCTCCGCGCCCCTACCGTCGTCACCCTGCAGAAAAAAATTGCAGTTCCAGATTCAGCCTTAAGCCAATATCAACATAGAAATAATATTATAGGAACTCACAACATTCAAGTATTCTACTCACAACTGCCCTATCGGAACAAACAAATTTTATTCATTCTACTTACCACAGCCTTATCTCCACACATAAAGGGTATTATTTCTACTCACAACAGCCCTATCTCCACACATGAATACTATTCATTGTACTCACAACAGCTCCAGCCACACATAAACACATAGGTTCAATTCACTCTAAACATCATGTATGGTAGTCTTACCTCGGCGTCGCGAGGTAATCCCCTTTTGCTGTCTGATGCGGCCGGCTTGGGTGGGGTACGTACAACACGTAAATATTTTTCCTCCCCCGCGAGGGGGACAATCTCAAAACCGCTGGCTGCGGTCACCGCCCTCATCCTCGCTTTGCACGCCTCGAGGTCTGCGTGAATTTCAACCCAGCGAGAGAATCGTGGCACCCTCGGCAGCCATCGAGGCTTCGCGAGCTGGGGCACACGTTCATACAACCACCCCTGTATAGAAAATATCAGTTCACCACATCACACATTTAATTGCAAGGTTGTGCATACATGTTTACACTTTTCATAAAATATAATTAATTTTGCATACCATTAGGCCCAGCGTGCAGCCATCTATGTGTTGAGTCCTCTCCCTCTGGTGCCTTCGTATTGACGCGACTAGGAACGTGTATACGGCATTCCCCCACGCAAACTCCCCTAAAAACCCCAGGTTGTTGACATAGTTTATTAAAAATCCCGGGGTGTGCCCATTCGCATCAGTGAAAAGGACCGTGTTGAAGACAAGCAGAACGTACAGCCGTGCGAAATCGCCGACGAACTTCGTGCCCGCCAGCTCGCCCAACAGCTCCACAATTCGGCCTCTCACTGCCTGAGCCGAATGCCTATTGAAATACTTCTCCACCATTTCAGACTTAGGCTTGCATCTTGGGTCAACATAATGCCCCCTGCTGTTGAGCCCGAGCACTACGGAGAACTCCCACTCCTTAAATGGGATCGACACACCTTCTCCGAAGTCAAAGGACTGTTTCACAGGGTTGTAACAGTCCACGATAGCCTTCAACTGATTGAGGCTCATGTTGCCCATTGCCACCCTACCAAGATGGTAGAATGGCGTTGCCTTTATTGCCTCCCTCTGTCGTGGAGCCATCTTCCCCTCAAGCCCCTCCATAACATACCTCAAAACCCCCACCGAGCAGCGGGATGCAAATACCTTTTGCTTTTTCACTTTCCAAGCCGCCGGCGCCTGCTCCTTGGGCACACCAGCTTTCCGCTGCCCAGTGGATCCCTTCCGCTGTCTGCTGTCCCTGCCATTTTGCCTCCCTGAAACAAACAGAACCACAACCCCAGTCATTCCATAAGTAAGTTTCAGCAAACACAACCACAACCCAAGTCATTCCATAAGTACATTTCAGCAAACACAACCACAACCCAAGTCATTATCGTTATGCAGTGGAATCACAAACGTTTCTGTTAACAAACTATGGTTTTAACGATTGCAAACATACCCACTTGTGAGTGTAATTGCCCCTAATTGAATTAAACATCACCACCTAATGGCACATGGCACGGTGCACCATAGCAAACAACATTTATTAATGATGACATTACAGATATAAGATAACTTAGAACCAAAGTCATGCAAAATCTTAAATGACATGAAAATAAACATCATAAATTATAATAAAATAATATAAAATATCCCAACAAAAAAAGTTTATAACACATTCAACCTCCAAGACAAAGCACACCCAATTAGGCAAATGCCATAATTCCATCCAGGATCTTTAGAAGCCATCAATGAAATAATGAAAACTTAAGTATAATTGTCAAAGTATAACTTAATTGTTAAATTAGCAAGACTACAAACAAACAGACAAAACATCAGGAAGCACCTGTGGCAGACATTGGATTGCTGCCATTGCAATGATTAAATAAAGGTAAAGCTAAAAAATAAGTTAGACGAATGAAAAAACTATCTACAAAATCATTAATTAAGGGCTGCTGGAGGAGGAGAAGAGTTAACACAGGCCTATATGGATATAGAACTTTGGCCTTTTCAGTGTATTGATTTTCGCTTTTGATAGAGTAGCAAGAATAAGGCAATTGCATTACAAATCGTAATGGCAGAAAATACATTAAAATTTTAAAGCA
>MAYD01562271.1:0-10717 GCA_001909325.1 Ruellia speciosa
TTTATTCAAGTATGCAACTTCATTTGAAAATTCTGCTGCAGGAGAATCGATGCAAAAAATGTGGAATGTTTTTCTTTTCGTATGTGCAATTGTGTTGTTGAATTGGCTCAATCTTTTGCAATTGAGTTTCAATCTTGATAATGAATGTTGTTTTTTTGCCCAATTTTGTGAATCAAATTGGGAGTTTTTGAATTCTGGCAAGTTTTTGTGTCCTTGGTAATTTCGTGAATCGAATTAGGGTTTATAATTATTGGGATATTTTTAGGGTTGCTGTATGGCCTATGCTTTAAATTTACTCATCTGCAGCAGCATTTGGTCAGAATTGCTTGAGAATGGAGGCAGCTGGTTCGACTGCTATTGCATTTGATATTATCGTTTCAGACAAACGAAACATCTTGCAAGAAGGTGCTCACAAATCTGCCAATGCTGGTGAACTGCAGAATGCTTTGGAGGTGTCTTCGGAAGTGGACATCCCCTTAGCCTACACTTCTGACAAGTTAGCCAACATAGAGAACCTTTTGCTGCATATGTTAGAAGGGGAAAATGATATCCGAGCAATGGATGTTGAAAACGATGGCATCTCTGCTGAAGCAATTGAAAAGGCGATCGCCTTTGATCTTCTGTATACGCTGCTTAATTGTGAGGTAACGGAGTTGGACAATTTCATGACTGATCGGCAAGATCAAATCATTGATGCCCTTCGAAAGATGTCCACATGTGAACATTCTACACAAGTGCTCCTTGGACTGGTGAGTAAATTGCACGGTTCTGAAGAATTGCTAAAACAGTCACAGGAGCGAGTTTTGGAGATGAAACTTCAGTTAGCCAAGTTGAAGATGGCGTCGTTTTCTTCTCAACAACACGAATGTAAGTCCTGTTACCTCATTTTTAATTATTGTTGTTGGTATGCTAAGATGGTGTTCTTACAGGGAGAACTGGCTTGGTGAAGGATGTAAAGGAAGAGCTTGGTTTAGCTAGCGGACAGACAATTGAGGAGAGACGTATGCTCAGAATGTTGGAGAAGTCTCTCAAGAGAGAGCTGGAACTCGAGAAGAAGTTAATGGAGCACAAACAAAACGAAGAAGATCTTAAGCTGAAGATACGCTTGATAGAACAAGTTGCTGGTTTCATGGAAGAGGCGGCTGAGGTAGCTTGGGGTCGGTTCTTGGAGGCAGATAACATGTCTGAAGTAATGATGGGAATATCGAAAGAAATGCTGGAGAAGCTTCAGATAGGTTGCTTGAATCACATCAGTTTGACCAATAAAGAAGAGGTAAATCGTAAACTACAAGTTTGCGTAAATCAGTTGAATGCAAAAGAAACGTTGATTCGCACTCTCAATGGACACCTTGCAGAGCTTACGAAAGATAACACGCAAGTCGCCAGTTTAAGAGAAAAGGTTCAAATGCTCGAAGAAAAGCTCAAGATTACTGAATCCCACCTTCAGGAGGCGAATGCTTCCAATGAAACCAGTCGAAAACATTGCAAGGAGAGGGAGTATGAAATGGAGACTTTAAGGGACAACTTGTATGTTACCGAGAGAAAAGCTGAAAGCGCAGAGGAAAAAGCTGTGCATTTGACCGACTCAAACATCGAGCTTACAGAAGAATTGGAGTTTCTCAAAGGTAGTAATGATAGCAACGCGAGAAAGGCGAGTGAACTGGAGAAGCAGGTAAGGGAGTTTGATCTCCAACTTCAACATGCAAGGGCATCCTCTGAAGCGAGCCAAGAACAGCAGAACATGTTGTATACGGCGATTTGGGACATGGAAACGCTAATTGATGAATTGAAACAGAAGGTTGCGCAATCAGAAAGCAGGGCCGACAATGCAGAGGAGCGATGCAATGGCTTGTTGAAAACAAATTCAGAAATGAACAAAGAACTAGAGTTTTTACGATCTAGAGTGGAGTCCATGGAAAGGTCTTTGAACCAAACTAGTGTTGAAAGACAATTGTGTGCAGAAGACATCAGAATAAAGACAAGTTTGATAATGGATACGGTTATGCAATTAGCGTTGGAGAGGGAGAGGATACATAAACAGGTGCCCTATTTTAATTTCATAATTGTTGCTGCCTAATATGTTTTCACATTTGTTTTCGAAAATTCTTAAAAAAGAGCACCTAACAGATGTATTTCAGTGCAGCTGTTTTCTGTTGCAAAGGAAAACAAGCTACTGAGGGAGACGATACTGGAAGAACAGAAGCTTGCTTCTGTAATTCTGCAAAACAATGGAATCCGTGACAAGAAATCCAGGATTGATTCAGTTGATGCAGGACCTGGAAAAACGTCTATGCTAAATGCAACTGAGATCTCATTGGTGAGCTTCCAAGCAGCTTTCTGTTTCGGTATCTGAAATTACTAGAATGTTGTCTGAGAAACCTTTTGTTCTCCACGATGCAAAGATCATTGTCCATTTCACACTAACACCACCTGTTTTAACTACTTTCTGTCACATTTTTGAAGTTGCTTTGTATATTATTCAAGAAATTGAATAGATGTTGTTTGATTGAATCTCTGACCTTCGAATGTGTGAATCAGGCCGATGAATTACCAGATGATACTTCACGGGATGGCAATGAAACAGAGTCTACTAGCTCCACGCTCCACACCACAAATGTAGCTCAGCGGCTGGAGATTGATCAGCAGTTAATTAATGAGCCCGGTAATTGTATAAAGGCACTCATGTTCATGGTCATTCTTGTTGTGCTTCTGTCAATTTTAGCTGCACATTTATTCCATAGAAACTTCCCATCTGAAAAGTTAAACCCTATGGACAACTGATTCTTTACTGTGCCACACTGCAAGATGGAAGCAAGATTTCTTTCTTTGTTTATATTATGCAACGTTGTTTGTAGTTGTTAAGGTGTGATGGGTTAGGTGTATTGTCCATTAGAAGTAGACAGAGCTAGTTTATGTTTTCTTGGGGTATATTGGATCCCAGGTTAGCATATACATAGTTGTACTTTGTCTTGATTTTATATCTGTTATTGTAGCAAGATTTGGTTCAAATTTAATTTTGGAGTGGAGCATTTCTTTTCCCTTGGTGGTGGTATTTTTATAAAAAGAGAAATTCAAGGGCAAAATTCCCGCATTTTCCCCTTTCTAATATGGAAGGCGACTAGGCTACTCAGGAGTTTTTTACACCCTTTCTATTTATTGTTTAACTCTGATCGTATAGTTGTTGAAATATGAATTAGACTACTAAACATTGAAGCATTCAAACAATTGAAAACGCGTTTTATCATTCCACGTTTATACAAGGCGGGAGAGACGCTACTTCAGTTATTTAATTAAATTAACCCTAATCTCGCTATTGTTTCTATAAAAGGGTGCAAACTGGAAACCCTAGCCGCTTCGTTCTTCTCTATCAAGACTTCCCTTCGTTTTCCCTTTCGACCTTTGATGCACCAGATGTCCCGTCGGACTTTGGTGCTTGAATCACCATAGTTTGGTAGGAAATTTCTCGCATAGTTTGGTAGGAAATTTCTCGGTGTTAGTTTTTCCTACTTTATCGGCAGGCAAAGTAAAATGATGAGGATTATGTAATCCGAATATGAATGTGGAATTTTCCTTATCTACATATGGTCTTCAAAGTTCTCTGATTGCTTTTGCCTCCTTAATCTGTTTTTCTATTGTTTAATGTATCCTGCTTTGCATTGGCTCATGATGATGCCATCGCTGGTTATTAATTTCTGGATATTCTGGTTGCTATGAGCAACAATATCAATCCATCTACTTGCAGCGTTTCAAAATCTTTATTTTATTTTTAATATTTTTTATTAATGGTATTTCGGTATATGTGCTGTATGCAGACTGGGCTTAATTATTTTGATTTTCTTTTAGAATAGAAATAATTCCAAAGAAATGAATGCATCACAAAGTAGCTTACAGAATCAAATTTGTTATGCCTGATTAAGGAATTCAATTTTCTTCCTTTATGAAATCCTTTCTCAAAATTGCCTTGTGCCAATTCTCAGCCAACTAGGAAACTAATAGGTTTCTACTTTATATATACATTGTTGTTGTAATGTTGTTTGGATTGGATGTGCAAAGGAAATCTAGCACCAAAATACATGGTCTGTCATAAGCTTTTCTGTATGCAGACTATACGAGCATGGTGCAACATTGATTGATTCTTTCTTCACCAATGGTCATTTGCTGTCTATTTGCCTCACAGTGGCTGTACTTTTGAATCCATGAATGAAGACATTGTGCACACATTCTAAAACACTAATTTTATTGCAATCTGCATTTCCAAGTTTAAACTTTGCTCTCCACCAAAATACAAATCCCATTATGTAAGTGGTGGTTGAGTACATTTCGTCACGAAGGAATTAGATGAAAGCCTCTTTTTCCCTTTCCTTGCTGTAGGCTTTGTTTGAAGTTGGAAGAGGGTCCAAAGTTCTCTCTTTACTTGTTTTCCCTTTGATCCAAAGGACCTGAGTCTGCTTCCCTTTCCTTTTTTCCCCTCAATCACTTGATCCAACCCATCATTTGAGTTTGGAGATCAAAGAAAGGATGAAAAATCCCTCTATTTGGAAGAAGTTTATAAAATGGAAAAGAAGAGAAATGTAAAAGGGTCTACCAAACCTTAAAATGGGTGGATACTGAATTACCCATTTTTTTCCCTTTTCAATTTTCATTCTCAAAAGAGGTTTTAGTTATTAACTTGCTTTGGAAGGTACTAAAAATGACTTTCTTAAAATTTTCATCAAAAAGTTCGCTCAATCTTATGTTTTTTGTTTTGGCTGTTTGGTCCCCCTTGGGGGCAAAAGGTATGTTAGTATATCTATGTACTTATATGTTAATTGTTATATAAATTTAATAATGTCCCTTTTGTATATTAATATAAATCGTTTATTCAAAATGAAATATTTATATTTAATGGTTCAAGGAGTATATTATACTCATATAATGTATAAAATAAAAATAATTATCTTATATTCTTTTCATTCTATTATATTTGTTCTATTTTTTATTTTTGTGTCATAATGCTTTATTTTTTAATATTTTTTTGCAATTAAAATAATATTATATTATCACTTTTCATCACTAGTAAAAGTTTGATTTTTTAAATAACATGTACTAACATTTAAAGTGGAATATATATTGTGAAGTGGGAGCAAATAATTAAGGCCTTGAACATGAAAATTTAATTTATTGTACACTTTATATGCGATAGTTCCTTTTCTATCGTTTAAGGAGTTATGCTTTATGAATTTTGTATGATACATCTTTTGTTTGCGTTGGAGCTGTTCTGCTGCTATGGCTTGTTAAGCCTTATTGTCAAAAAAATCGAAATGACACTATCTTAGGAAATTTTCGTCAAATGGTTCTGCAAAACTAGTAGTCCTTGTCATTTTTAATTTAAGTTATGTTTTAGGACATTGTTTGATAAAATTGAAGAGTTGAGCTTGAAGCGTTGAAGTTGAAAATTTGAATTATTAAGGGGTTGGATTTGAATATTTAATTTGTGAATTATTGGGGTCAAAATAATAATAAGGATAATAAAATTATATTTAATATAATAAAAGTTATGTTGGAAGTTAATTTTGAGTTAAAGATTTGTTGTCTCAATTTTGTTATTGAAAATTGAAAGTAATTACTCCCTCAAAATTCAAAATGTATGTCTACATTTTGAATTTAAAGCAGCATACTTCAAGATGTTTTTCTGTGTAGTAGCATAATGTATTTGATTTTTTATTTACTTAAATTATTTATGAATTTGTTACAAATGCTTATGTAAAAAAAAATTAGTAAAACATAAATCATAAAAATATACGGAGTATTAATTTTCATGACAGGTAGTAGTTATACATTGTACAGTTACTCCACTATTACTAGTTATAAATAAAGCACCTACAAAGCTCGGGGCTTGATATCATCCTAGCAATCCATCAGTATATTTCCTTGTGAATTGTACAAAGATAGAAGATGGGTTTGAGAGGCAAGATGACTCTGGAGAAAGAAATCAAGTGCCATGGAGATGTTTTCCACGATCTGTTTAGGCACAAGCCACATCAGGTTGCCAATATTACACCTAATAACATCCACAGCTGTAATGTCCACCAAGGAGAAATTGGGACCGTTGGGTCTGTCCTCGACTGGGAATTCTCTACCGGTACTTTGTTTCTTGATTTAATTCTAATCAAAGTTAATTCATATGCAATTTTTATGTTTAGGCTTTAGTTTTGTGTACATGTGTAGAGGGGAAGAAGCAGTCAATCAAAGTTGTGGTTGAAGCAATAGATGGGGAAAAGAAATTGGTGAAGTTCAAGGGTGTAGAGGGACAGATGATGTGGTTGTACAAAGAATACATTTCGACTATTCATGTGGACACAAGAGGGGATGATCATGTCGTCACCTACACGGTGGAATACGAGAAGGTAAGAGAAGATGTTCCTGATCCCGTTTCCATTTTGGAGTTGGCCGCTAATATCACCAAAGACATTGAAGCCCATCACGCCACCTGAATACCTGATCATCTGTAGATTGTACCTAGCATGCTCTGTGTGTCTATATATATCATGTACTTGTTTTTTGTGGTGAACTTGGATGTAAGAATAAGCCGGGCAAGTTTGGTGTTTGTGTCTATGTATATATATACTTCATTCGTATTTAATTACTCGTTACACTTTCCTTTTTTTGGGTGTTTTTTTTAGTGGTTACACTTTCCTTTTAGGGTAAGTTTTTGTGGTGAAATGAAGGGTATTTTTGGAATAGGTCCCACTGTTTGACTTTTTGTGTGTGTGTGGTATGGTTGTTATTATGTTGTGGAGTAAGAGTATTTTTGGAAAAAATGATCCTCCTTAAAATGCGTGAAAAAGTGAAGTATAACGAGTAAAAAAGAATGGAGGAAGTATATATTATGTACTTAGTTTGTTTGTGTTGGACTTGGATGTAAGAATAAGGTGAGGCAAGTTTGGTGTTTGGAATTGCGACTTTTGTGAGATAATTGTGTGCTGTGCGCTTGATATATATTTGTATTTTTGGATTTTCATTATGTTTTTGTTCTAATTTGTTTGCATTTAACATTTTGGTCCTCTATTTAATTCTCATTGGTGATCCCGGTATTTCTGTGTGTATCATTATATTTGCCCTCCAATTTCCAGGAAAAATTTAAATATCATCAAAAGATTGCACATGAATGGCTATCCTGATGGGCCACTTTATTTATATACTTACCAAGTCAGTATATACCACGCAAATAACAAGTTGAAATTCAATTTCAGAAAATGACACAAGTTAAGATGGTGAAAGTTTCAAGTAAAAAACAACCATTTTAGGGAATTTGATTGGTATGGGATCATGTGGAATTGGAATTTTTTATTTATATAGGCTATAGATAACACTAACAAATATGAATACAAGCTAATATTCTCGACATTGTTTATGTATCATTTGTTTATGTAAAAAAAAATAAAATTTGTATTCATGTATAATTTATTAATTCGTTACCTTATATATGCGTGCCAAATTGGGTATATGTACAATTGTAACCCATAAAAAAAATTAAAAAATTATATTAAAGTAATTTTGGATCTAGTTCAATAGAAAGAAATATTAAAATTCATTTATCCAAATTTATTCACCACCTAAAATTTATTTAAAAATAACAATAATCAAGAGTAGTGAGCAGATAAGAGTAAAGAAAAGATATATAGGAGCAAGTGAAGTCATCTACAATATTGCCTCGCTAATCTCAATATGTATATCACTTTCTCGTTAAGTTGCTCATAACCCACCCCGTAATAATCTCATCTTCCGTCTCAATTCCCACATTACATAGAAACCCTCAAGGAGCTAGAGGTCACTTTGATCAACAATTAATCATTTTATTAATTAAGGGCCATGTTTACTTTTATTTTTATACTAGTGTATTTGCCCATGGGATAAATGGGATATGTATTTTATTATTTATTTAGAAATATTTACTATTATTATTATTATATTTTAAAAAAATATAGTGTACTATTAAAATGAATTATAAATTTTGGTATTTTATAGTCACTAAATATATTGCAAATAATAACATTATAAAAAAATAATTATTGTGTAAAATTTCGCCACCAGGCATTACTTGGTGCTCTAGATGACGAAACTGCTATCGCGGCCTAGTTTGTCGCCCCCAAGGCAAAGAAACTATTTCGTAAACTTGCACAAAATACTTTGAATAAATTTTACTTCTAGGAAACCGAATTCGTATTCACGTCATCCCCATCTCCTATGCATTCAGGATTTTTCAATGCAATGTTATGCCATCCGACTAAATTTTAACTCATGTTTATATTATAATAATACATATATTTTAATACATATTTATAAGTTTTCAAACTTATATTATATACTACCTCCGTCTTCATATGATTGCACCATTTCCATTTTTACGCTTACCAATACATAACTTTAACCATTAATATCGTTAATTATCAATAGATAAAAAATATATAAATGTGATATCTTAAATCTACTCGTTAAGACGAATCTAACAAGACCCTATATGACTATATTTTTTCTTAAGTATAAGTCATTAATGATAGTCAAAATAGAATATGTGAACAGTAGAAAACCCTCCAATGGAACAAACAAAAGGAGATGGAGGTAGTATTTAATTATAAGTATTTACTTACAAATTTGATGCGATATGAGAAATATACAAATATCCGCCTCATTTGTTGCCTATAGGAGAGGAAAAATAATTGTTTCGCCTCAAGTCTTTGCCTAAAAAGAATTTTTTATTTTTTTAAATAAAAAACTCAAGGCGGCAATGAAATGCATTTCGTCACCTGGTGGCATATGGTCATATATAGAATAACATATATGGTTTTAAGACTGTTCACATTTTGATGGCTAACCGTATCGTAACCGGACTGGCAAATAGCCTGGCCTAGTTCCAGCTTCGATTTGGAACCAGTTCAATCTATTAAATTTATTTTTTTCAATTTTTTTAGCATTTTTGTCATATTATTTATTCTATGTTTATTCATACTATAAAAAATTATGACCTTCTTATAACTTTTAAAAACAAACTTAAAATATATTCAAATTACATTATAAAAAAACTTTTGATTTTCATATGTTCCTGATTTGTCAAAATGACAAACTGAAGCTGGACTGCACCTCAAGTAGTTCAGTTAGCAGTCCAGCTAAGATTTGAGTATCTGTTACAGTTCAACTATAACTGACAGTTTGGACCGACATTTTTGAACCGTTTATGCCAGTCTAGTCACACACTGTTGGCAAACTGAAGCTGGACTGCACCTCAAGTAGTTTGTCTTTCTTTTTTTTTTTTTTTTTATAATTTTGAAAATTAATATATTATATATAGAGTTTACTCCCCCCCACAAATAAAGTATACTCTCTCTAGTTTAAAATAATTATCACCAAAATGTTGGTTGTGTGATACACAAAAAAAATCATTGCACCAACCTTTTTAGATGACAAACTATTTTAGATAGATGTCACACCATCAACTTTTTGGTGATAATTTTTTTGAAATATATGAGGTATCATATATATATACTTCATCCGTTTCGTTTTATTCGTTACGCTTTCCTTTTTGGGCGTTTCTTTTTATTTGTTACACTTTCCTTTTTGGGTAAATTTTTGTGGTGAAATGAAGGGTATTTTTGGAATGGGCCCCACTGTTTGACTTTTGTGAGTGTGGTGTGATTGTTATTATATTGTGGGGCCAAGGGTATTTTTGGAAAAAGTGATCCTCCTTAAAATGCGTGAAAAAGGTGAAGTGTAACGAATAAAACGAAACGGATGAAGTATATATCAATTACTTAGGTTTAAAAAAATAAGAAAACACTACCTACATTTCGTTTTATTTCATATTTTCGAATTTGAGCATAGAATTTAAGAATAATTTTGTAGAGAGAGAGAGAGATGAGATGAGAAATTTATTAGTACTAGAGAGAGAAATGCATGGGTAATTTATTAGGGAATGTAGAGAAAAAAATATAAATATTCCATTAGTTGATTGAAATTGAGAATTTAAAGAAAAATGAAATTTATCATTTATGTTGAACCAACCAAAAAAGAAAAACATATCAAATGAAATAAAATGGATGAAGTATATAACCTAACTTAATTATCTTGAAAAGATTGATAATTAATTGTTTAGTTATCTATTTGTAAAGATATCATAGCAATATCTATAAAGAATGAGAAAAAGATATAAATGATAATTTAGCCTAAATGGTTAAGATATGGTGTTGGTTATCTAGAAAGTTTGGGTTTGAATCCCCCCACTTACAAAACCTTTTAGAATTAAAAAAAAAAATATCAAAAAATATTGAAATAAGTTAAATAAGTCAAAATTAATTGAGACCGAAAAATATATTTATTTGTGATTTATTTATTTATTTTTTAAAATATGTTCCAAGTTATAGAGAAGAAAACAAAAAAGGATATGAGAAAACTGATTCATGACTTTACTAAATTGAGCTAGATTATGTCTTCACCTCTAAACGTTTATATTTTGACATTAAAGATTCAATGTTCTTTTCTTTGCCGAATGTTGTGTGTCATTTCATTGGAATAGAATCATCGCACACAGTTAGTGTGATTGATGTACAATTAAACATACAGTATTTATTGCTGAAAATGCATATTTGGTTAATCACTTGATATTTTTTTTCTTACAAAGAAATTGTTATCGTGCGAGAATGTAATTTCACTTTTATGAAAATGATTAATTGACAATGGATGA
>MAYD01562333.1:0-13201 GCA_001909325.1 Ruellia speciosa
CAGCACCACAAAAAGTAATGCTTCGGCAAACTGAACAAAAGTAAAATGAGTTGCGGAAGATAAAGGAGAAGTGTAAAGTTGTATGATTTGCTGGTGTCCTTGAATGGATGCCTATGCACTTATTTATAGCTAGCCTGCTGCACAGGAGAAGGTAAGGGATTGAATGTCATTAATGGCTAACATTAACCACGTCAGTATTGCTGTAACCATTGCACTCCATCGAATTGATGGCAAATTTGATTGCATACTGAACTTATCCTACGACCACCAATTGTACCTTTTCTTTATTTTGCATTGCACATTGGCCCAAAAGATAATACACGTCTTAGGCCAAGCCCAGGACCAACGCTCAATTATCAAGATCCAATATCCAAGTGCACCGGCTCGGGCTCGGGCTTAGGCTCGGCATGGCTTGGCGGGTGGGTGTGGGTTGAACCTACACTTGATTATTTTGCACATTATTATTACACATTAAAGGTATTAAACCTTCAATACAACACTCATAATTGATGTGTAATCAAATATGGGATTAATGATCCTCATTTCTTAATTATTCTCCCACCTCTAGTAATTTATTTAGCCATATTTAACCATCTATTTCTCATTCTTTCTCACTCACTAGATTCGATTTCGAGAAAATAATTATATCATGATCATCTACGCGAAACGTAGATCGATCATTTGCTATTTAATTTTAAAATATTAAACATTTAATTCTTAAAATTATTCTCAAATGGGGCGGTTCTGGGGAAATATGGTACTGGACCTGGACACCTCTAAATGTCCATTGATGATCGAGAATAATGTTAGCTAAGGACAGTACCTGGAATGATGAGAGTAAGAGATAGAAGGTGGCAGGTATGATCGAGAATCATGGAACATGAAATACCCGATCATGGTGCATCAAAGACTCGATCATGGCACTGTGGAGCTTAATACTCGATCATGGTGGAGGTTCACTACTCGATTATGGCTGCAACTTCAAAGATTCGATTCTGTAGTGACTGTAGTGAGGGCTCGTTATTGCACAGCCTTAGTATTCGATTTCATAAGTAGTGAAATACTCGATCATGGTACCAAAATACTCGATTATCGATCGAAAGGCTCAAATACTCTATCAAGAAGCTGGAGATTGGAATTCTTGTTCATGGCAGGATTATCGATTATGGCTGTGTAAGTGAGAATTCTCGATTATGGAAAATGAGACCTCGATTATTGAATATGAAGGCTGAAAATCTCAATCATAACTGTGGCAGTTGCAGTTCTCGATTATGTTAACATCCTCGATCATGCATGGTTGCCTTTCAATACTCGATTACCAGGTAGGGTAAATACTCGATTATCCTGTGATGTGTGAAAAACTTGATTCTGCACAGTATCCTGGAAATCTCGATTCTCGTTTCTGCATGAAAAGGGCTAAACACTCGATTATGAAGTGTCTCACTTATGTCATAGTAAACTGAGAATCTCGATTAAGCATAATTGCTCTCAAACACTCGTTTACCAGAAGGTCCATTACTCGATTATGGCTGGAACTAGGAATACTCGATTGATGCACTGTTTATTCTAGAACTTAACTCAATACTCGATCTTGACTTGTTATGATTTAAGTTGAAATGAGTTTCTAAGCTCAGTACTCAATTCCATCATTTTAGAGGTGAGTGGGTAAGTGGGTTCCAGTGGCCTATATATAAGAGGAGACTTAGATCATTTCATTTCATTACCCACCATTGTCATATTCTTCATCTCACTTCAAGAAATTCTCTCAACACTAAGGGGAAGTTCTACCCAATTGCTCACTGATCTTGAAGGGGAAATTAAGATCCGTTTGCAGATTCTTGTTCTCCTTGTTGAGGTAAGTCTATTGCACGGTTTACTTTCCACATGTAATGGATTTGGATTTTGAGGGGTTTTTGAACAGCCTTTGTTCTCACAGTTTTCAGCAAATTGTTGGGGGTTTGGAGAAAGATCAACCACGGCAGTGAACTGTCCTTTGCAAGGTGAGCATGACTCTCGTTTTAATTTCAACATGCATGAACTTTGGGGATTGTTGTTGCGAGACATCAAACTGTTATTGTGTCCTTTTAAAAATTGGACTCTTGGAACTTAATTGTGGTAATGAGTGGTGGTTGATCTGTAAACAACAGTTGGGAAAGGGGTGATGTTTTGAGTCAATCTGGAAACTAATTACTGAGCCTGGGAAATTGGGATTGAATTGATGAATTCGGGACTTAATGTTGAACTGGATGTTTATGATGAATGGGGTGGAAATTATGGTTAGTGAGAAAACAGCCGAGTGTCAATTGATTGGAGATTGAATTTGAACATAACTTGAACATAAGGAAAATTGATGTTCAAAATGTTCTTATGATGTTCATCCAAATCTTCAAGGAGTTCTTGGTAAAAGTCTCCATTTGATCTTCATTGATTACACAAGTTGGGGATGAAAGTGTTTTAGTGGGGTCATGTCAAAACCCACTAGTGTTGACAAGACATGGGTTTCTCCACTAAAGTCAAGTCATGAGTATTAAATTGGAAAAATAATCATGATGGATTCCACCCACTTGGGACTTAATAAATTAATTGGACTCTTGTGAAACTAGAGTGCCAAGTGCAAAAGTAGTAATAATTGGAAAGAATTATTACTCACTTTTCGGCTTTCCGAATCAGTTATTGACCACAGTGTATCATTCAACTTGTGTACAGAATCCCTTTCCAACAAAGTCGGTGGTACGAGACAGTGTCAGAATCCAGTAAAGATTCAGAAGACAGTTGATAACGGTACGGGCTACACTGGGCAACCATAAGACCCGTCTGTGGCCTAAGACTTAGGATGATAAAGTCTAGGTTCTAACATGACGTATTTATTTCTTTCTTCACATGCCCATGTTACGTACTGAGCAATTGCATGAATTACCTGTTATATGTGCCAGTATGCATTACGTGTCTATCATGTCATTTGCATTAAATAAATCTAGCATTTAATTTGGTATCGCATGTAACTTGGTAAAAGTCAGTTAGTGGCCGAGCAAGCGATATTTATTCCTTGACTCGGGCTGACTCAAATGCAATTCAAAAAGCGGACACCAGGTGATAACTTAATGACGATTAATAATCTCATTAAAACTGATAATCACGTAAAGTGAAAGATAGAGTGACGACCAACTACCCTCTGGGTTGATCGCCATAGGGATAAAGTCCACACGTGTGAAGTTTGCTTTCCGCATTAAAGGTCCTAGTCTACTCTCAAGGTTAGCTCCCTTGTTGAGGTTTACCGGTAATTTAAGATTAGGTAGGGGGTCTAGCTGTAACGGGTGGGGTGATTCATCATTACGGAAGGCTATAATGACTCCCTGCATTCACCTAAAACTGTGGTAGTGGGTAGTGTACTCTGCATACTGACTTCGGTTATGCGTTCGGGTTTTACAATCATACCCCTATTTCACATTCAATGCTTTGGTGTACGGGTCGGAATTGGGTGATTCCATTCGACTGTGCCCTAGCATACTTAGCACTTGGCAATTAGGAGCGTGGTGGTGCCCCCTGTTGTTTCAAGGGGTCTCGGTCATTATTCACTCTATACTACTTTGATGATTAACTGTATTGCTTGGCTATTTGCTTACAATTGCTTTCTTGTTGCATGGGGACTTGTTGCATGAAAGGATTTTAAAACCGTTGAGTTGTATATTGGAGATACACCCGACGTGGATCATATTGCATATTGGTTTATGTATGTTTTACTAGTGTATGTTTCGTACTTAGTCTTTCGACTAACTGTGCCTGATACATACAAGTGCCGAGTGTCTGGAGGGCGTACCTCCAAGTCACTAATCACACGGGTAAGGCTTGGCCTTTGGGGTTTTATGAGGATGAGAGGACATATTTGATTAACTGTTGGTGTGCGATGCATTTCAGTTATTTATGTGTGTTCTGAACTCTTATTCCTCCTGTCATTTTGTTTATCGGCTTATATTAAGTAGCCGAGTCCCGGGCGTGGGACATGTTACGTTTGGATTTGTAAACTCTTGACTATGGTTTGTAATAGTAATTAGTTTACCTTTCGTCTTCCGCATGTGTTTGATAGTATGGTGAGTTGTGATATGAGGGGACACGTTTCCTGAAATCCAGCGTACTCTGATAGGAACAGACAACATGGTTAGCCTGAGCGCCGAGCTTACTAAGGGTTAGGCAGTAGAACCCGAGGTAAGTTAGGTGTGGCGGTAACATCGTCCGGTGGGAAAAATCGGGGTGTTACAAGTCCCTTTGCACCAAATGCCCAGGCTGAAAAACCATCAAAGTGCATCGGGGTAGACTTCAAGACTTGACAGCAAAAGATGCTGTTTTACTTGATCAGGCTAGGACTGGCAGGTTTTCTCAAGAAGTACAAGCCCACTGTTGCTGAAGATGAACCTGATACAAACAAGAAGAAATCGTTCAACCAATGGTGCCATGGAGACTTTATATGCCAAAACTTCATTTTAAATGCCTTAGTTGATTCGATGTACTCTTAAAAGAGCTGTGGAATCAGCTCGAGAGAAAATATAAAACTGAAGACACAGGTACAAAAAAGTATGTTGTGGCAAAATATTTGTCTCACATATGGTAGACGGGCAGTGGTTGTAGAACAAGTGCAAGATTTTCAACTCATAGTGCACAATGTTCATGCTGAAGAGATGATAGTTCCCGATGCCTTCAATATGGTGCCAGTGATTGAGAAATTATCTCATTTGTGGAAGGACTTTAAGAGCTACCTTAGGCATAAGCAAAAGACTATGACTCTTAAAGATCTTATTGTCAAACTCTAGATAGAGGAAGACAATAGGAAGACAGACCCTAGGCCGAGGCTGATGGTACGAAGGCAAATTTGATGGAGCGTAGTGGTCCATCAAATGAAAGAAAAGTATCCAACAAGTTGGATGAAGGCAGGAAAATGCCTAAGTTCACTGGCAACTACTACATTTGTGCCAAACTGAGCCACGTGTCCAACTAGTCCAAGAAGCCTAAAACAAACAAGGCTAAACTTAGGGCACATGGTGTTCAAATAAACAACGATTAACGATGGAAAATTATCCCTATGTTGTTGTGTCTGAAGTCCTTCATGTGGACAACCCCGTGGTTCATTGACATTGGGCAACTTGTCATGTTGCTTCATAAAGGAATATATTTTTCTTCCTAAAAAATTGTTGAAGGGAAAAAGTTGCATATGGGAAACTAGCCTTATCTAATGTGGTTGGAATGGTAATATCGTTTTGAGGCTTGCAAGTGACAAAGACCTAACTCTGAAAGATATGCTGAATGCCCAGGACATTCACAAAAAAATTGGTTTTTGGCTCTTTATTGGTTAATTATGAATTTAAAACTTGTATTTTAGTCAAAACAAATTATTCTATCAAAGTATGAAAAATTCCTTGGTAAAGGTTATCCCACCAATGGAATTTTCAAAATTAATGTAATAGCACATTGCCAAACTGAAAAGCAAGTTGATAATAAAATGGATCTTCTTCTTACTTGATTAAGTGTTCTAATTTGTGGCATGTTAAATTGAGACATGTTAATATAAATGCTATAAAACAATTAGTAAATTTAAATTTATTAAAAAACATGAATTTAAAATTGAAAACAAATGTGAAGTTTTTGTTGAAGTCAAAATGGTCAAATTACCATTTCCCTCTTTTGAAAGAAACAGTAAACCCCTGGACTTAATTCATACAGTTGTTGGTGACTTAAAATTTGTGCAAACTAGATGTGGTAAAAAGTATTTTGTTACTTTTATTAATGATTACACAATATATTGCTATCTTTATCTTTTAAAAAGTAAAGATGAGGCTATTGAAGCTTTTAAGAACTTTAAAACTGAAGTTGAAAATCAACTATGCAGTCGAATCAACATGGTTTGAAGCAATAGAGGTAGAGAATACGTTGCTCTATTTGAAGAATTATGTGCCAACTTGAGTATAATCCATCAAACAACAACACATTATTCAACACAATTAAATGGTGTTGCGGAACGAAAGAATCGAACACTAAAAGAAATTATGAATGTTTTTTTGATAAGTTCATAGTTACTTCAGAACATGTGGAGGAAGCTATCTTAACTGCCAATTATATCTTGATAAATACAAGGTAAGAATGTAACTCGTTGCGAGATGTGAAAAGAGCGTATGCCTTTGTATAAATACCTTAAAGTGTGGGAGTGTTTAGCTAAAGTTGAAGTGCATTTTCCTAAATAAGTGATAATCGCTTCTAAAATGATTAATTGATTGTATCTTTATAGGACATGCACTTAATAGTACCGTGTATAAGTTTCTGATTCACAAGTTAGAAATATTCGATATTAGTGAAGGAACCACCAAAAAACTAAATAGTGGGGTTCATTCATAAAAAAAAAAAGCATATAATAATTTTTTTCTAAACATATTAATAAATTAAACTAAAGTTTTGTAAGTATAAAATAATCTTTTCACTAAATACTAGCACTATTAAATCCTTTCACAGGATCCAATCTTGAAATTATATAGGGTGCAACTTCCAAAGGATGCGGTTTCATTTTCAATAAACTTATTTCTTCATATTAAAATATCTGTCCATTTAATGACAAATATTTAAAAATATAGAGGGAATATACGTTAATAACCTTTTAAATTTTGATCTAAGGTCCGCTAACCCTACAATGTACATCTCCATAACATCATAGAGTTATCTCCAAATTCTTTCTACAAATATGGTGCAAAGCTTAAGTTTTTTAAGGGGGAGTTGAGTTCAGTCCGGTTACTGTGCAGATTGGATTATTTTTCTACAATACAGAACCGTTCAAAATGGGTTGGAATATGTTCAAAATGTGTTGGAATATGTTCAAAATGTGTTGGAATATGTTCAAAATGAGAATTAATTCAATTTTCCATACAAAAAATATACTATCCATAAATACAATAATGAACATATTCCCATCCATATTGAGCGGATCTATATGTACAGATTTTGTATATAATCCAATTCCAGTGGAGTTGGCCACAAAGTCTTACACGACTAAGGAAATTCTCTTCGACATCCCATGCAAATATTACCAATAATTTGATGTTATAAAAGATATTAATTCCCGGAGGATCCTGGCGCTCGTAACGCCAAGTGGACGCCGTAACTGCGGACAGGTGACAGGTGTAGAGGTCCCAGGAATTTCAGAGAATAACGCAGAGCAGTGTTGGGAGAAATTGTGGAGTGGAGCAGTGGACCAAACGAATAAAAGAGGCGAGTTTCGCGGAAGGTCCCTGAAATTGAAAACCCTAATATATTGTATTAATAATAGTAATATATATGGATGACATGACTTTGATTTGTCTCCATCCACATTTTGCCACAAAGTCCCACTACCTTTTCCTTTTATCTCTTCTTTTCTATTTTCTTCTCTAGTTCTCGTTTTTTCATTTTCATTCTATTTCGTGTATTCTCTTTACTTTTAATGCGATGATGATGATTGTGCCATGACTAAGCAAATAGCAACATCTATTTTATTTGCTTTTGTAAGAAAATGTGATGGTTTTGTTTCGACATGGATATCAATTACTATTTGGGCCTTCCTCGAGGATGATAATTATATCAACTCTCCTACGTACGTGCATAATACTCCATGTATCTCTTTTTATTTAACGTATTAGAAAATTATTTTATGTCGACTTAAAAAAATTAAAATGATTAAATCTCTTTATATAATGTAGTAACCCCCACATAAGATTGCAAATTTTTTGATAGAATTGAAAGTAGTAGCCATTGTCGTATTGTGGACTAGAATCCTTTTATTGGCTATGAATCCGATACCCTGCAGTAATCCTCCCCTTAGCGGAATTTAAAAAGCAATATTAGAATAAAGTAACTAAAGCAATAAGAGACATTTCTCGAGTTTATCATTTAGGGTATCTTACAACACCATCAAACCCTTTTTCAAACAATGCTTTAATTTAAAAAAAATAAATGGTTGATACTTGGATTGTTAGTTAGACATCGTGTTCTTAACATTCTTATCTTATTTTCGTAAGTAATTATGAAAATTGACTAATGGGAACATGAAGGTCATAAAAGTATATATATGCATAAATGTGGTTCACCATCAACATATGATAAAGGTTAAAAAAAGTTAGAAAAGGACAAAGGTTGACGTCCTTTTCGATATTTTGATAGCATAACATAATGAAAAGAAATAAAAGTTATACTATTTATGGAAGAAGAACGAACAAGAAAAGGAAAAAGGGAGTTGATCATGAAACTAAAAGAAAAATCTATAGTATATACTCATTCCTTAATGCAAAAGTTTTCGCCTTAAGTTTCAACCTCATTAATATATGGTGAGTGGAGAGGTGTTAATATCATCTAGATAACCTGATAGCCAAGGAGTTGTTCATTATTGTGGTTATATGTCGAGTCAGGCCAAGGTAAAAGCTACGTGGTTCAACGAACTTTCCCGTACATGTATTGTTACTCTCCAAGCGCGTTGAACCACCTGTTACATGTATTGATGCTCTCGAAGCGCAACGCCCGGTGGGTCATCCTTCATCTCGACCTTACCCACAAGAGAACCACAATACTTTTGAATAAGACAACTAGACTCGAGAGAGAGATCAACACACTTCAAGTGTAACAATACATGAACTTCTGAATCTAAACATAATTGTTACCACATGTTTATGAATTATATCTGAGGTATGAAGGTGTAATACCCTGAATTTTCTCCCGCTGCCAGAGCCGCGGTATTTCCGCGTGGTCTAGGGACTGCGACCCAAATACCGCGGGAGGCTTAGGTCCGACCCGTTTTGATTCGGTTCATTTTGTTCAGTATTTACACACATATCCTAACCCTATATGTCACTTTTCAGCAGACGGTTTTACCTCGTGTCACACCCGTTCCTTGTGCTCTCTCTTTCATGGCTTCGAATTGGGGATTTCGAGGGTATCGATTCCATCCGAAGGGATCAAGGTAAGTCGTACATTAGATTCTTGGTTTCTTGATTGGATCTTTTTCTTTTAGAACCCGGATTCGGGTATTGTTGAATGGTTAGGGTTTCGATCGTAGGGTGGAAGATTTCGGGGTCGAGACGTATTAAAGTTCCAAGTTTTGGTGGCCGAAACCACAATCTTTTCCAGGCAAGGGATTTTACGAGTCTTACTTTACTGGTTTTAGACTTTTTTTGGCATTGTTGTTGTCGTTCTTGCGATTCCCTATTCAGTCGATGCCCAATTGGTAATTCCGCGGTAGGAATACCGCGGCCAGAATACCGCGGGAAATTCGACTTTTGTGCACTTGTTCATGTGCGGTATTTGGGCACGGTTTTGCCCCGCGTGTAACGCCCCAAAAATTTAAAACCTTTTTGGCGACGCTACTGTCGTACCAGCTTGCTTAAACAAGTGGTCAATTAGCTTAAGAGCATCGATACAAGATCGGGTAATACAAGTAACGACGTTACGATAAAGTATTAGTAACTTCAGGCATAAATGCAATTGAAACAATAAACCATTACTAGTGTATAATCAACATCCATAAGTGAAATCCAGGTCCCTCTTGAAAACAAATCACAAAATAATCATCATATCCGGGCCTTCCGCCCTGATCACGCTCTCCCGGCGATCAAAAGAGACAAGTATCAACAGTCAGTGCAACAGAGCCAAGTAACCAAAAGAATGGGCAAAAATAACATGTGGATGCATCCTACACTAGCTAAGTCCTCTCAAACCCCGAGCCTGAGTCATGCAGCTGCACATTTAGGAGGATCTATAAAAGAAAAGCAGGGGAGTCAGTACAACGTACTGAGTAAGGGATAAACAACAACGAAAGGGGAAGCATCAGGGTAAAGTAAAACAATGAAAGACGTCATGATAGTACACTATGATAAACAAGGAAATCAACAAGCATAAGAGAACACCACACCGTCCCATATCGGTGCTTCAACCACAAGACATACATATATGCACATGATGCATGGCCTAACATACACCTATCTACCCTATATGCAAATGCAACAATGACAATGCCTAGGCCGGCGCCTACCTAAAGATCCGATCCCAGCACCCATGATATCAGTGCGTACCGACAGGGTCAATGAAACTGGACCCCCATGATACCACTATACCGACAGTGCCAAACAACTCAGACACCCATGATATCAGTGCGTACCTACAGGGTTAATGAAACTGGACCCCCATGATACCACTATATCGACAGTGTCAACAACCAATCCAGACGCCCATGATACAATGTACCGACAGCGTCAAATGCAACAAGCAAGGCCCGCCACGGCCATGTATCGGCTCGCAAAAGATCAAGCTAAGGCAACCTATGATCTAGGTTCACATGCCTCAAGTACCCATCGTAGAGATTTCCTCATATTAACACATGCATAACAATTCAAGGATTTCTCGCATTCCAACATTCATACTTATACCAAATTCGCATTGATATCGGCATTACCGGAGGAAACGGGAATCATCCCAAAACAAGAATTCAAGCCTCAAGAACGTCATCAATTCATAAACACGGGATCAACATCCCCAACATGTGATAAGAAGCAAGTCCATCATGGAAATTTTAGACCACGCCCCACTGGATAGGGCGTTGTTGACCGTGCGGTGGGGCTTAACCGCGCGGAGGACCGCGTGCTGGGCAGAGCGCGCACACTGGGGCTCGCGTGGTCCAAGGCACGCGGTCCTCGCAAACCGCGCGTCTAACTGTGCGTTCGGCAGCAAGACAGAACGGAAACAAAACAGACAGGCAAAACAGGGGAGCAACAATGCATTACATCTTAACATAAAAAATGTAAATCCCTTGCCTTCAATTGTGTTCAAAACACAATGCAGCACCTCCAAACACTTGGAAGCTCCAAATCCTTCAACCCTAATCAAAACAAGGGTTGAGATCAACAACAATCAACAAACCCTAAAGGTTTCCAAACAATGAAAATGCACTCCAAAACCCCATAATCTTACCTCCCTCAACCTTGTGAAGTCAAGCTCAAGCCAAGTTCCAACCCAAAAACTTCAACTCAAGCTCCCAATCACCAACCCTAGGTTTCATCCACAATGAACAAAACTCAAAACCCAAACCTCAAAACCATGGCAAAGCTTGGGGAAGGAAGAAGAATGCTTACCTTCAAGATGTTGCCAACAAAAAACTTCCAATACAACACTCCCCACCACCACCTTTACACACTCCACAAGAGCACACAAGAAGAAAAGAGAGAAAAGGAAGAAGAAATCTATGAAATGAGAACAAGTGGTGGAAAATGAGTGGGGAGGAAGGGTTAAAAGAATATCTAGAACGAGCTGGGCCCCACATGGCCCTTCTGAGACCAGTGCAGTCCATCGCGCGATCCCCGTGGACCGCATGGCTCCCGACCGCGCGTCAGGTAGAACGTCAAGGGGCGTTACACCGCGCCCCAAATACAACAGTATACCTAGCATGTTTAGATGATTATGTTGGTGAGGATTTCGTGCTTATGACTGGTTTACATGAGATAGTAAATGATGATGATGTCAATTTAAGGACGTGAAATGCCTGGATTCTTGTTGTTGGAACTCGGTTATAAGTTGATGGTATACATGTGTAATACCCAGTATTACCAGACCGGATTAGGGATTATTAATTAATTTTAATCAGGCAAATTAGTCCCGATGTATGGGTAAGTTTGGATTTTGAATTAATTAAGGTAATTAATTCAACCTACTGGGCTACACTTAGTAAAACCCATATTATTGTTAAATAAAATAATTCAAGACAGTTGGGACTGTATTTAGTAAAACAGTTGAAACTATATTCTAAAGTCAAATAGATGTTCGTGATAGGATCCAGACTTAGAAATGAATTGATTGGGATAATTAGAACAAGTTAAAATATCGCGATGAGGACTGGCATTCAAGTTACTCGAGTAACTCGAGTAGCACTCGAGATGCACTCGGGATATTTCGGATAGTATTTAGATATCAATCGGATCTTCCACTTTTTAAAGTTTTCCTTTCACTTAATGATAAAGAATGATAAGAATTTCATGATTTTCGAGGCACTCGAATCACTCGGATAGTGCTCGGATGTTAATCTCAATGCATTCGGATAATCTTCCGTATTCAAACAGGCATAATTCCTATCCGAATTCAATCTATAGCATCTCGAGCATTACTCGAGCACACCAATTTCTATTTGAGCATCCCACCTTGATCAATTTCCTTCCTTTTTCACTCGGACACCCTGACCCCAATTTTTACCCTATAAATACCCCCTTTGTTCATCACTTAGGGTTTACACTCTCATTTTTCACCCTCAAGCTTCAGCACTTTCTGTTGGATTGTTCTCAGGTATGAGCATCATTTTCATCTTCAATATCATTTTGTTATTTTGCCTACCTGTTAGTATTAACACTCACCATCATTATTTTCTTGTTCAAACAATCATTATCAAATGCTTTTCAAAATCAATTGTGAATATAAACCCATTTCCTTAGGACATGTTCTCTTAAATATTTATGGGTCTAGCAAACCTGGAAAATGCGTTTAAAGGTTATATTATTCTTTAAATAGCAAAATAAACAAGTGTTCACGATGTTATGATCTTCTTTAAAGATCAACCTTATTATTTTTACAAGTCTGAAATAGTACATTCGAAATGTTAATGATATCCATTCGAGATGTTATGATATCCATTCAAAATTACAAGAAATGACATCCGAGCATTTCTCCTTGAATATCCGAATTTTTCAATATTGCCATCCGATTATCTTTTCTACCATCCGAGCATCAATCTTCTAAAGTCATTCCTCCCAATTATCCGAATTTACCATAGTGCCATTCGAGCACCTCTTTTCATCATCTCGATTATCCAATATTACAAGACTGCCATTCGAGCAACCCATTTCATTTAGCCATCTCGATAATCCGATGTAACGCCCCAAAATCCATAAATTGAACACGTCACCGCCACACCTAACTTATTATGGAATCTAACCCTAAACCCCACAATAAGCTCGGTTAAAGGCAAATCATGATCTCATCCTATCAATAAAATACTGGACTTTCCGGAAGCAATGTCCCGTACGATCGCAGCTCATACTGGAATAAAACTGGAAACACATAATGCGGATACAATAAAATAAAGTATAGTTATTACAGGCGGAAATATCAAGTACTTGTCACACACCGGGACTCGGCTATTTAATACAAGCCGACAAAT
>MAYD01562557.1:0-10743 GCA_001909325.1 Ruellia speciosa
AAACCAACTCATAATCAAGCAGCTAGTGCATTCAAAATATACATGGTCGTGATGGATGGGAGATTTGACTAACTACAAAACTGCACCGATGTCCCATTCTAATATTCGATGCGACTACGAAATCGGAGTCGGAGGCACCAATTTCAGCTGCATCCGTTAGGGGTTAGGAGTTAGCGCTCACTACCCACCTCTTGGAGAAACATATTCAGGTTACCTTTCACTTCTTTTTTGGTTTTAGGGTTTCACGATTATATGCTTCCCAAATGTGTGATCTTGAAGTTAGATCCTGCTCCCTCGACCCTGGAAAACAGGGCAACCTTCAGACTTAATTAGGGATTTGGTGTTGCAGATTTCCAATTCTAAGAAGAAAATTTGTCATGACTTGTGAATTGATTTTGCTGTGACATGGAATTTTTATGGAATTTGGACAGAGAATGGTGGAAAATTTTGTATTCAAGAATTCCTGTGCACTTGTCTTATGTTTTGGTAACTAATAAATATCTAGTGTTCAATAGTGAATTGAAATAATATCTCTAGCACAAAAAATAAAATGATGGATCAAAATTTTCCTTTAGTTGATCAACAAAGTGTTAGGTTGCATTTGAATAAAGAAAATTTAGCTTCTGTATGCTCTATGCTGTGTGATTGATTGATTTCCATCTGCTTATGCTCCTCTGTAATCTGAATATGTATATATAGTTGATGCTGATGTTTTATTTGCAATTTGCGACTCTCATTTTAAGAATTGCTTAAAGTATGTGTTGGGTCAGATATGATTGCTCAGATAGCTGTCGGCGCCCTGGTTGCGTTTCTTGGATATGTTTATGTCGCAATAAGGCCTCCAGCTCCGAGAGTATGTGGCACTCCAGGTGGACCTCCAGTGACTTCACCGAGGGTTAAACTTAGTGACGGAAGGCATTTGGCATACAAGGAGAAGGGTGTCGCCAAGGAAAATGCCAAGTACAAGATAATCGTTGCTCATGGCTTTGGTGGCTCTAAGGACTTAAACCTGCCATTGTCTGAAGTAAGCATAATCTGGTCATATCTTAACCTGAGGCATATGTGTAGTAGCTGGATATGCCATTCGCTTGCATCTATCGGACTGTTGATTTTTAGGCAATATTACGTCATTAATTGTCCAGGTTTTCTTCAGTTTATCTTTTTGGTTTGTTAAACTTCAGGAATTCATAAAGGATTTCGAAATATGCGTTCTGTCGTTTGATCGTGCGGGTTATGGAGAAAGTGATCCGAACCCAAAAAGGTCTGTGAAAAGTGAAGCATTCGATATTCAAGAACTAGCTGACAAGCTGCAACTTGGGCCCAAGTTTTTCGTGATGGGCATCTCCCTGGGGGCTTACTCAGTTTACAGCTGCTTAAATTACATCCCGCACAGGTTGACTACCACAATCAACTCACTTTGGTATACTCAAATGTGATTTTTCTCGACAAATGGATATGCGATGGTTGACAATTGTATCCATGTCTTCCTTAGGAATACTTTAAGCACTTAAAACACCTTGATATTTTATTTGTTAAAGGATATCTGGTGCTGCGCTCGTTGTTCCATTTATTAACCTCTGGTGGAAGTGTTTTCCTGCCAAGCTAGCAAACGAAGCCTTCAGGTTAAGGCTTCCCAAAGACCAATGGACTTTCCGCGTAGCACATTACACTCCATGGCTGGTGAACTGGTGGATGACTCAAAAATGGTTCCTGCATAGCAACATGTTGCAAGCTCAAAAGCTTGAAGATTTTTGCCACCCTGACCAGGAGATATTGAAACAGAGGGCTGGAGCTCGAAAAGAGGGTCAGGTATATACTTTGCATTTTCAACGGTAAACCAAGGGCCGATTCAATGAAAGGGTACGAGAATTAGGATGTGGAAGTAAGATAACTTCCATATGTGATGTTTGGTATCGAATGAGATAATATTTACTACCTGTACCCCTCTAATAAGATTAATATTTTTTTGCACTTTAATCTCGAAGTTCATAATATTTGAGGTAGGGTCCATATTTTCTTAACTAAAATTTATTTGTTTCATGACTAGATATATCTGAGGATGTGTCTGGTAAATCCGAAACAGCATTCGGGGATCTTAACTAACTAAGATAATTAAGATATATGATTCCATGTTATTTGTTCTTCCCAGGAAAAGATCCTGCAACAAGGTTCACACGAGTCTCTGCATCGCGACTTAATTGTGGGTTTTGGAAAATGGGAATTTGATCCGACAGACATCAGCAACCCTTCTCCAAACAATGAAGGCTACGTTCATCTTTGGCAAGGATACCATGACAAGTCGGTTCCATACAAGCTAAGCCGGTATTTATCCCAGCGGCTTCCATGGATTCAATATCACGAGGTGGCCGATGCTGGACATCTTTTGATCTATAATGCAACTTTATGTGAAGCCATCTTTAAGGCACTTCTGTCGCCAAATGTGTAAGCATGTAGTAAGGTGTTTGTTGCAAAATCATACACAGTATGTATAGGTTCAATAAACCTTTTTTCAGTTTAGGACTCAAATGAACTTTCCCATGTTATGTACGTGTGTATACATTTATGGTTATTATCTCCCACACATATTAGAGTATGTTCTGTTTACTTGTAAGATGGAATTTTTCCCCCCTCCTTTTTTAACCTCGTCATAAAGCAATGCTTTAATTTGCCCTCCTTTGCTGAATGTCCGCGTGATCCTTCAGTTTGGCATTTTTTATTTTGGCCTTAAATTTTTCTCAAAGTAAAATGGTCTTATTATGTTTCATATTTGTACCATTAATTTCTCTGAATTCCGATCAAGTTATCGGTCAATGTCACATGTACGTTTGTGTTCTAGGCTCCCTGGTAATGATCTTAAAATAAACTAGCATGCTTGAACTCGGTTAATGAAAACTCGAACTCGTTTAACATTCATAAAATAAACGCTAGTTAATGAAAATTCGAACTCGTTTAATATTCATAAAATAAACAAGCGTGATTCGATATGTATTCGATTAAACACATTAAAAGGCTTATTTATAATTTTATAAATAAATATTGAAGAATATACATCTAAAAGTTCGATAATGTTCGAACTCGACTCATTTGTGATTAAAAAGACAAGTTCAAAATTTTGAATCAAGTTAAGCTTTATTAAAAACTCGATCAATAAACGAGCAAGCTCGAGCTCAAATAGTTAAGAACTCGAGCTAAGCTTGAAAGATTGATACTCGTCTCGTTTAATAACTTTACTGTAGACTTCCCAGATCAACAAATGCACTACCTTATTTTTTAACTAGCCCACGTGGGCCAATAATTGACGTGCACATGGCATTGACTAACAGTTTGACCGCTGGAGGAACTGATTGTACAAAAATTTTAAAATAACAAAACCATTTTACTTGGAGAAAAGTTAAGGGGACCAAAACCTGAAATGCAAAAATTTAAGGGGTCGTTTGTAAATTTAATCTTTTTCTTTTGCCATACCGGTTATAAGCAAGTGTGTTAGATAGGATTAGTAAGTTTGTTGGTGGAGAATGAATCAACCGGATTGATTTAACTAAATGGTTGTGTTTTCGTTATACATTAATTATTTTTTTTATTATATAACAATTGTTTAATTATAATTACTATGCAATAATTATTCAATTGGTTATTTAACACATTAATTAATTTTTCAATCAAAAAATTGAAAATACCCTAAATACCCAATTGGAGATTCCACCCGATGGAAATTGTTGAATATTGTGTCAACGGGATGCCTATATTCCGTGCTACACCATAATGAAGTCGCCTATGTCGTCGTCATCTATTCTCACGGTCGCTTGCTGCTCCACCGTCATCCACCGCACTACTTCTCTCTTGTTTTTACACTACGTAAAATCGAGAGAGGGTGAAAGGGGGGATTTAATCCCCTCTTTTATGCCTTTGCATAGCCATTAGAGCACATATCTAAATACAAAAATTTAAAATTAAAATTTTGACGCTTTTTAAAAAGAGTCAAAGAAGGCATCACAATTAAACATTTATTATTCAACTTTTTTAGCCTAGGCGCAGGCATTGAAAAAGGAGTCAAACACTGAATAAATCGAACAAATTTTTTATGCTTTTATAAGGGCGACAGAAAGTGAAAAAAAATTGAAAATGTTTTGACTCTTTTTAAAAGGCGGAGAAGTAGGCATCATTGTAACCCTTTTTTTGTTGTGCACCAAAGATGGCATTTAAAGATGTCAGTAGGAGCAATGACAAGGAGTCGAGCACGCTAGAATCAAAATATTTTAAACTATTTATGTCAATCTTGGTTTAATGATTATTCTATATAGAAGATGTTATTTATGATCATTGGAGGAAGGAATATTGTGTTTTAAGTCTTGTAGGAGTCGCCAATGAAGTGACAAAAGTAAGCATGTTGATAATCAAAGTGAACGACGGAGGAAAGTCATTGCCTTGGTATCATGAAGGCATGGTCACTCCAAAAATGAAGTTTTGGCATCATTTAGTGTAATGACCCAATTCCTGACCACCGCTCCTGGATCCACTATTCCAGTTTCCCGCAGTTTCATGCCGCACTATGTAAACCGTGGTGCAAATACCGCGGAAACCCAATTCTTCGGCCCATTAGGGAGGCGGGTGGCGAATTTTGATCCATTCTTCTATTCGGTTGGTAGGTTTCTTCCCTTAGTTCTGCAGAAAACCTTTTTTCTCTCAAGGGTTTTGATTGAAAGCTTGTGGTGGTGCGACTTTGGAATTCCTTCGACTTGGGGATTTGATTTAATCAAGGATGTGGAAGAGGTAAGTATTGTTTTGTCGTTCTCCTTCTTCTTAGTGGCTGGAAATCCCAGATTTAGGGATGTTTCGTTCGGGTGAATTTGGATGTAATGAAGTGGTTGTTGATGTTGAGTGTTTAGATCCAAGGCTAGGGCTTGGAATCAAGTGTGGGGAGTGCCGGACAATGAGGATTCGTCATTCACAGGCAAGGAATTTAATTGAGATGCATTGTTATCCATTTCCTTCCTCCCCTTCGAATGTTGTTCTCTACTTTGTCTGATACGCGCGACCGTGGTATCGGCCGCGGTATGGATACCGCGGCTAAATACTGCGGATTACCAGGCATAAGATTCTCTGTTCATGCCGTTGTATTGGTCGCACGGTATTAGTACCGCGGGTCATCCAGCCTGGTGTGGCTGTTATTCTGTTGTTGAATACGTGTGGCTTTGGGTGTTAAAATAAGTGTGGTTGGTATCGATTATATAAAAGGAAACGTGTGGCGTACATTTTATGTTATTTGAATTATCTCAAATTAGTTGATGAATTGTTTAACCTTGAAGGAAGGTCGTTAATCCATATGACTTGACTTGTTGAACGTTGATTGGTTAATTGATAAAATGAACAGATAGATTGTATAATCTTGGAAGAAGGTTATTAAATTGTATGACACGACTTGCTGTACACGAATTGGTTAATTGATAAATGAAAGGGTGGATTGCTTAAAGGGGTTGTTAGATGATGATGTTATTGATTTGGGGAAACATGAGGTGGTTGGGTTGGCACTGTGGAACTTGATCATAGGTTGTTGAATTGATGTACTTGAGTTGTTAGAACTTGGTCTAAAGTTGAAGAAGTACATGGGTTAGGTATTGTTGGAACTCAGTTATGAGTGGTTGGGTTACTTGGTCTAAATAAGTAGAACCTAGATTATAGGTTGTTGGATTACCTGAAGCAGACGGATTAAAACTTAGTCATGGGTTGTTAAACTATAAGAACACGGTTGAGTGTTGGTCATGGGTGCTTATACTATATTAACACGGTTGAGTGTTGGTCATGGGTGGTTACACTATATGAATACGGTTGAGTGTTGGTCAGGGGTTATTAAACTATAAGAATACGGTTTAATGTGGGTCAGGAGGAAATAATTATTTACGAAGAATCATCGCATGGATGCACAAGAAACTAAGGATTAACTTACTCCAGGCAGAGGAAAAACATAAAAACGGATGAACTAAGAAATTTGGGGAATATCACATGGATTCAAAAGAAGTAAGAGTTAACTTACTTCAGACAGAGGAAAAACACAAGGACGGATGAACAATAATTCATCTTTAAAATAAAACAGCCAATATGGGAATTTGAAAGAAAGGTCTAAAAAAGACATAACATCACATGTATTCACAAGAAAGTAAGAATTAGCTTACTTTCTTATGGATTCACAAAAAAATGTAAATTAACTTACTACAATTATTTACTACTAGGCAAGACATCGCGTGGACTCAAGAGAAGTAAGGATTAACTTATTGGAAAAACTCCAAAATCTGGCTGGAAAGAAACTGATGAACAAAGGCTGCACCAACACCTTAATTTATTATATGATGAATGTATGAAGTGTATGCAGAGAGGTGTGTTTAAGGGGCCATTATTTACCGGATGCTTCTAGAAATTAAATCTAGAAGATTTAAAATTTGGGGTGGATAATCATCCTTAATCACCAACTACTTCTAGAATTCAATCTGTTGCCGCCTTCCGGATTCTAAGTTAACCCTAATTAATAATAGCCATTAATCCATACCACAGAGAATTTAAGTGAGGAAATCAGTCACCACGGTAGCAAGGTGCTACGGTCAGCACCAGAATTCTCAATATTCCGCCGTCCGTGGGCCGCGGTTTGCACAGGTGTCGCGGTGTGGGCGAGACAGCGAAAAATGCATTGTCTACGGTTATAGGGCCGCGGTGGGATGGTGGCCGCGGTATTGTGGTGAACGCAGGAAATAAGATTCCCGCGGTCATGGAGCCGGGGAATTCGGGATTAACCATGGTATTTCAAATACCGTGGTATTTTTTTTAACTAAAAAGCTAATAAAAATTTGGGGTGTTACACTTCTCTTCTCTCTTTGGTCCTTGTCTTGTTGTCCTTGGTCTTTGGCCTTAATATTCCATCTCTTTTGGTGAAAGGCATGTCTTCGACATTGGTGCTGTATGCGAGAATTAATCATTTCCTGGGTGGAGAAGGGATGTTATCCTTAGGAGTGGGTTGTATCACGACAAAACTGTGTTCGCTAAGTAAGGAAGGGCGTACGATTAGAAATACGTAGTTATCTTATTTGGGCTAACATGAGTTGATATTTACTTGATGACATTATTACTGGTACCCTTGTTTAAATACCTGAAAATGGTTAACACTTCTATTCAGTAATTAACAAGTAAGTGATACCATGTTAATAAGTGTTGCCTGGCCTTGGCACACTGACAATGGCTTGTTGGGGTGAACCCATGGTTTGGGAGTGAAGGACTTGATGAGATCATATTATGTGTTGTGACACATGTTTAATCTTGAACCAGGGTGATTGGGTGCGACTTGAAATAGCTGAAGTAAGAATTGAACTCGTATTAGAATGAACAGATTCTGTGCCTTGTTTTGTAGCGAATGTCAGAGGTATCAAACGGTGGAGTTTTCACGTGATTTTTGGATGTTGTTCCTTGATGAGTCTCCTGAACTGTGTTAAAATTTTGGAGGCATTGGACTTATGGTTTGAGAGTTATACTCAACGACCCACAGCGGTGCCAAATCTGCTAACGATCTTGGCTAAGTTATTCTGGAGTGCATACTTGATGATTCCACTTGTTTCTTCTTCCCTCGGGTCCTTGACATCTTGAAGTTGAGCCCTGGTTTTTGGGGAAATTTGTTGACTGATTTAGAATGGTGTTTAGGAACTTGGAAGTGCCCAGTTGTGTTATGTCAGCCTTGATTATATAAGCTTGTTTAGCTCTTTGTAATCCGACTCCTCTTATTGTTAAGAGGCTAAGTTGGCTACCTTCTTGGGTGAATCTTAGTTTGGTTTGGTGGGTGGTGTTCGTAAATCCCGGAATGGTCTTCGACTCCCTATTCTCGTAGCGGAGTTATGGTTTTAACTCTGTAGCTGTCAGGAGTTCGAATCCACCCCTCGCTATTCTAACCGCCTGAGTTTTTTTATGTTATTTTGCCAACCTTTTTGTTCTAACTCGATTCGAATTGGGCGTTGGATTTTCTTGTGCATACGAGTGTTGAGTCCTCTCGCGATGGTTAGATTCACATGGGTTTCGACAATGTGTACCGGGAGTTGCTTTGATTTCTTAATTGCCCTATGTAACGGATTATTATCTTCGTGAGTCGTTACTTCGTGGAAGTTACCTATGAACTCTTGATTGAATTCTTGGTAGGTCTTAAAAAGCATTAGAGCTAGTTGGTTCATTCTACCGATTTCTTAAACCGTTCGTAGTAAGAGGCTGCTTTTGATTGCGAGAATAAGTTGTGGTGGATCATCCCAGATATAGGATGATGAGTTTCACTTCGCTTCTTTAGCTTCTAATTCTATGCATCATTTGCGATTTCTTCTCGAATGCTTTTCGAATGCCCTTCCGTTCTGTGGTGTTTTACGTGTGGTCTTGATGGCATATCACCTTGATTAGAGCCCTCCCTTTTGGAACTAGGCTTGGCCATTCCATTCTATAGCTTCCTCTCTGAAACCCTTGGGGAAGAGTTAGGGTTCGTTTGCTCTAGCTTCCCTAAAGGCGAATCGACAAGGCAAGGGTTTAGGTTTTCTTACGATTTCTTGCATTCCTGTTTTTGACACCTTTGTAGGGCCGCGGTTATTTGATTATTGTGTTTTACTTCCTTCGAATCTGGTGAGGTGATTTATATGGTAGGTTATGAGTAATTTTTGGAGTCTCGGTTGCCCTGTCGTTTGGGCTGTTGAAGTTGTTGTCGCTGCTGTCTCGCAAGATCCGACAACAATCGATTAGGGTGCGTTTTGAGGTTCTCACCTTGGGATTTGGGTTTCGTGGTCTTCTGCAAGATCGTAGTAGACTTCTTAAGTTTTCTGTAAAGATACTATTCCTAGTAATCGGATGTCATTTGTTATGCCTAACTCTTTAGGTAATCCAGACCCTGAATGCTTGTCGAATCTAGAAGTGGGGTATCGTTTTACAATCCTATTGGGCCTTGAGTTGGGTGGAATCTCAAGTAACCTTCATTATGCTAGAAACCAACGTTGGGGGGGGGGTCAGTTGTTACCACTTTATGGCCTTGGTGTGGCTAAGCTTGAGCTCTATGAAGGTTGGGAGTTAGTAATAGGTGATAGGGGTCAAAAAACCCCTATATTTTGAGAAGAAATCGCTAAGAAAGACCATGATAAAACCACCGTTTTCTTGCTGAACAGAACCAATTCTAGCCATTGAGTACAGTCGTCGCTTGGTACTCGCGCAAGGCGAGTGCAGTTGTGTTACTAACCCTTTTTGCTGCAGGATACAGCTTTATGATACTTCTTGGCGAAACCCATATCGCTCGCCTCGCGCAAGCGAAGGCGAGCCCCTTTGATGATTTCCTTTTGACTTCTTGCAGGATCAACCAGAGAAGTGGCGGAGGCGAGCACTTTCCCGCCTAAAGACTACTGATTGACTGATGTGACATGCCCACTCCACCTGCAGCCATTTCAGACCTGACACACCCACTCTCTGTCACCTACCACATCAACACAATAGTCAAGATTGCCTCGGACTTCCCAAATATAGTAATGATGTCTGTACATCACCCACATCACACGCAAGCTATTACTAAATATAGCACTGAACAAGTGTATAAAAGGGGGGTCGTTGGGAATTTCTAGAGCTAGCGAGAGTGAGAAGAAGTTGATGCTGTTTGCTAGGTTACTAAGTGAAGTTCTATTGAAAATAATTTGAGGAAAGTGTTGTGCGAAAAAAAGTGTGAACACCGTTAGAGCCAAGCTCTTTTGGATCTGAAGAAGAGGAAGTTTTCTAAAAGCATTCTGGTCAGAAGGGAAACCCCGGCCAAGAAACCTCTTTTAATTCTCTTTACAAGAATTTCCTTTTGCAATTGATGCATGAACTGTTTCTCTGTTAGAAAATATTGTTCTGACTAATTATCATTTTGTGTTTGGAGACGGCATAATGAAAACAATCTTAAAGCAATTTTCTTTTTGTATTACAATTGAAATGAGAGGCTAATCACCTCCAAGTGGTTCCTGGGTATTAATGGGAGAATCTTGGCGACCGCATGGCTGATTAATAAACGAGCTTAACACTCCTCTTGAATAGGCATATATATTCTGACATTCACAGAGAAATCAGGAATGATCAGTTAGACAGGTGGAATCACCTATATCAAGAAGGAATAAGCTGGCAAGAACCTTCGCCAGACTGGGAAACCAGCAATTAAAGTCCAAGGCGAGAGCCAAGGCGGACAAGGCGAAGACGATCGTGTCATCCTTCGCCAAGATCCCCAATCTAATAGCCTGGATACCACTTGTCATCACACTTATTGCACACACCTCGCATTTCCGCCGGCCAAGGCACACTCGCCAACTCCAGTTTTATGAAAAGTTCATTTACCAAATAGCACAGCCAATTCCCACTCTCTACTTTTACTTTCCTTACTCGCTTTCATGAATTAATTACTCACTGAAGTATAATTGACAAACACTCGCCCTGGCGAGACCCTTTAACTTAACCTGTGAGGCTGATATTCTTGCTTTTCGTTCGCCAATTGGATAGCATTCACTCATCATTCCCCGTGTTCGACCTGGGACTCACCAGTAAAAAGAGGATAAATTAACGCTGCACTACAACAGACTCGTACGCTTGCGATTCAACCAAACCATTCGCTAAAAAGAGCATGTACAAAAGAGTGGTCAGTGTTCAACCTCGACCGGAAGGTGACAATTTTTGCCAAAGACAAGCTGGAAAGGGGACATACCAATTTGTGTTTTATAAGCCGTG
>MAYD01562634.1:0-10206 GCA_001909325.1 Ruellia speciosa
CTTGATTGAGAAACTAGGTATAAAAAATGTGACATATCAACTATCTAATGTATCAATGAGTGAAAAATTAATGAAGTATAAAATTGGGATTTCAGTTTGATTTAATTTCATTTTTTATAGTATAGTTGCAATAGATGTAAATTTTTTATGCATAACAATATTGAGGTAAATAGTTTGGTGGTAAGGTTGAGATATTGTGTATTAAGATGTTTTAAGTTCAATTCCCCTCAGTTAATACATTGACAACCTTAAATAGTTCACTTACTACTTGTACGTAATTGATTGTAATGGAGTATTCATTCCATTATAACTAAAACACACACACACACACACACACATATATATATATATATGTAAATTATTTATGCATAACATGATTGAGGTAATGTAACACCTCGAAAATTTTAAAACCTTTTCAGGGCGTTACAGAGTGGTATCAGAGCTTGTGCGCTCTACTTACCTTTAAAAACTAGTTAAACATAGGTGGTGAGAGTGTGCGGGGGTTGCATATAGCTTAGGATGTTGCATTCCATCTTGTCTTTTACTTTTCACGTATGCGCAACCCGTGGTGTTGGACCACGGAATGATGATTCCGTGGAAACTCCAGTGAGATACTGTTGTATGTGGTTTCCGTCATTGTGCCTTTATTGAACTAACCATAGGGAGTTGTACTGACCCACTAACTTTGCCTTAGTTCAGGATGCCTCCACGACGTGCGGTTGGGACAGGCCGGCGGGATAGGCCTCGAAGGAACTCTGGACCTCCCGTGGGCGATCGCGTGGGGGAGAATGGCGAGGAGGTGGAACAGGATAGCCTGGAGGTCGAGCAGTCGCAGCAGGGCGCATCCTAGGGACAGAGGGCACCTCCACTAGGGCAAGTGCCAGCAAGACAGCAGCTGGGAGTGGCACCGGCTTTTGACCCCACGACTTTCATACAACAGATGATCATGGCTTTCCAGGCGCTGCAGAACGCGCAGGGCACCCCGGCTCCAGTAGCAGCTACGTCAACGCAACCGGTGCGTGTACACGTCAACTACTTGGAGTTAGTCACGCGCCATCGACCGCCAACGTTTGCAGGGGGAGCTGACCCCTTGGTGTTTGACGACTGGGTCTATCAGCTAACTAGGATTTTCCAGCACATCGGGGTGCCGGGAGGACCGTATGGTGTTGGTCACTTCTCATTTTCTGGTTGGAGCCGCGTTGCAGTGGTGGCAAGCTAGTAAGAAGACGTTGATGGCGAGACTAGGATTTGGGTGGACGTAGTTCCGAGACGCGCTGAGGTCCCACTTCTTTACGCCACAGATGATGAGCGCCAAGAGGCGCGAGTTCCTGAGTTTGGTGCAGACTGATGATATGACCGTGACAGCCAACCACCAGAAGTTCATTGAGTTGATGAGGGTTGCACCTGAGCTAGTCCCCACCGAGGCAGATCAGGTTCAGTGATTTGTTGACGGCCTGAAGGCTGAGATCCACACTGGACTTGGAATCATCGAGCGGGCTTCACTTTCCACTGCGTACGATTAGGCCTTGTTTGTCGAGAGGGGTAGAGCGGATGATTGACGGGTATGGCAGAGCCAGAAGAGGGAGCGCGAGACTCGTCAGCCGAGGGATCATCGGGGAGGAGTGGGCCAGCGGTTTGGTAGGGCCTGAGCCGCGGAGCTATAGGGTGAAGAGGTGGACAGGTTGGAGGGCGTGGTCGAGGCGGATCGGGACAGCCGCGTGCGCCGGCACAAGGGGACCCACAGCAGCGAGTGTGTTGGACTTTTCAGGAGGTGGGCCACCTTAAGAGGGATTGCCCATGAGGTAAGTAGGGTGGGCAGCCACCGCGAGCCGTGGCGATGGCAGAGCGGGGTAGACAAGGTCAGGCAAGGCGCGGAGGCCACTTGAACGTGATTGAGCGAGCAGATGTTGAGCGTCGTGACGGTGTCCTTGCAGGATCTATCATCGTTGCTACTCATTCTGCGTTTGTCCTATTCTATTCGGGAGCTTCGTGCTCTTTTGTTGCCTCGGATTTCATGCGCAAGCACGGTTTAGGTTCTTTGGTGCCTCTTAGGATGCCGATCTCCTTGCCATTGGGGGAGATTTGGGAGTGCGAGCAGTTGCTGGCCGAGGCCCTGTTGTCGATCGAGGGCCGAGATTTTAGGGCAGATCTCGTGGTATTCGATTTGGCAGAGTTCGATGTGATTCTTGGCATGGATTGGCTGACACGCCATCATGCCCGACTTGACTGTGGTATTCCATGGATTTTGTTCCACGACCCGCACGGTACTTACGTTTCCTATCGCCCTATTCCTTATCAGCCTGATCTCAGGATCGTGTCCTCGTTGTCCATGGCTTCACTTTTACGCAGGCGTTATCCTGCGTATCTCTGTCAAGTTCGTAATTTGAGAGCAGTTGTTTCTACTATCTCTGACATTCCCATTGTTTTCGAGTACAGGGACGTTTTTCCCGATGAGATTCCTGGTCTCCCACCCGCTCGGGAGATCGAGTTCACGATTGAGCTTGTGCCTGGCTCAGTTTTGATCTCGAAGGCACCTTATCGCATGGCCCCTGCGGAGTTGAAGGAGTTGAGTGTGCAGTTGCAGGAGTTGTTGGAGAAGGGGTACATCCAGCCCAGCAGTTCGCCTTGGGGTGCCTCGGTCTTGTTTGTGAAGAAGAAGGATGGTAGTCTTCGGATGTGCATCGACTACAGGGGGTTGAACCAGATCACTGTGAAGAACAAGTACCCATTGCCCCGCATTGACGATTTGTTCGACCAGTTGAGGGGAGCGTGCACCTTCTCCAAGATTGATTTGCAGTCCGGCTATCACTAGATTAGAGTGGCGGAGGCCGACAGGCCGAAGCCGGTCTTTAGGACGAGATATGGACACTTCGAGTTTACGGTCATGACATTCGGTTTGACGAACGCACCTGCGGTATTCATGGACTTGATGCACCGGATTTTTCGACCTTTGCTGGACAGATGTGTGGTGGTCTTCATCGACGACATCCTCATGTACTCCCTGAGCCCTCAGGCGCATGAGGGACATTTCAGGACGGTGTTGACGATGCTTCGGGAGCATAAGCTGTATGCTAAGCTCTCGAAGTGCGAGTTTTGGTTGGATCGGGTGTCGTTCTTGGGGCATATCGTATCGGAGGCTGGTATCTCGGTGGATCCAGCCAAGGTGGATGCGATATTGAAGGGCGGGCCCCGAAGAACGTGAGTGAGATCTGCAGTTTTCTGGGGTTGGTTGGATACTATCGACGGTTCATCAAGGGATTTTTGAGCATCGCGTAGCCTTTGACTCAATCGTTGAGGAAGGATGTGAGATTCCGGTGGGACGACGAGTTCGAGGTGGCTTTGGAGCAGCTAAAGAAGATGGTGACCGAAGCCCCGGTTCTAGTGCTTCCAGATGAGTTAAGCGAGTTCGAGGTTTACACAGACGCATCGCATCGAGGGTTGGGGTGCGTTTTGATGCAACATGGGAAGGTGATTGCCTTCGCTTCACGACAGTTGAAACCTCACAAGCTAAACTACCCGACACACGACTTGGAGATGGCAGCGGTTGTCCATGCTTTGAAGATCTGGCGGCACTACCTCTATGGAGCAAGGAGCAGGATTTACACGGATCACAAGAACTTGCGATGCTTGTTCACTCAGGAGTACATGAGTGGTCGACAGAGGAGATGGATGCTCCCTAATTCATTTGGAAGTGCTAAACGGTAAGCCACTTCTCCAACTTCCCCTATTATTTCGTAGGGTCCGATGTATCTTGGGCTCAATTTGCCTCTTACCCCAAATCTTTTCATCCCTTTCATAGGTGACACTTTAAGCAGCACTTGGTCGCCTACAGCAAACTTCAAGTCTCGTCGAGCGAGATCTGCATAACTTTTCTGTCGGTCCTGAGCTGCTTTCATTCTTGCTTGAATTAATTTCTCCTGATCTTGCAGGTCTTGGATGTGTTGTGGTCTCAAGACAACACCTTCACTTTTATTATTCCAACTCAAAAGAGTCGCACATTTCTTTCCATACAACGCTTCGTAGGAGACTTCAACTAGTCCAAGTCGATCCTCCCAACTTCCTTGGAAATCCAACATGCATACACGAAGCATGTCCTCAAGTGTCTGAATAGTCCTTTCAGTTTGCCCGTCGGTATTCGGGTGGAATGCCGTACTCATTTTGACCTTCGTACCCAGTGCCCTTTGCACATGTTTCCAAACCGCAGACTGGTATCGACCGTCACAATTTGAGATTATCTCCTTTGGCACACCATAACGGGTTACTATATGTTCCACATATAGTTTAAATCACTTCTCAGAAGACCAAGTCTCCTTGATTGGAATAAATACTGCCATTTTGGTTAATCGGTCTACAATTACCCAAATTGAGTTCTTTCCTGACCTTGTTCGGGGTAAACCTGTCACAAAATCCATTGATATTGATTCCCATTTCTCTTGAGGTATGCTCAAGGGCTGAACCAATCCCATTGGTTTGCGGTGTTCAATTTTGACCTTTTGGTAAGTCAAACACTTTGCTACATATTCAGCGGTGTCCTTTTTCATTCCTGGCCACTAGAAATTTTGTTTTATATCCTTATACATCTTTCACCTCCCGGGTGTACTGAGTAAGGAGTGTCATGCGTTTCCTTGAAGAGCGCCTCTTTCAACTCTTTACATTCCGGTGGTATACACCACCACCTATCCTTGAATCTTAAACTCCCATCCTTATGAATTTTGAATTCTGACTTTGCTTCACCTTTCAAGACCTTTTCTCGAATCTTTGCAAGCTTGAAGTCCTCGGCTTGCTTTTGAATAATTTCATCAAAGATCGTGGGTATTATGGTTATGGAGTTCAAGTGAGCTTCCATTTCTTCTTGTTCCCATATTTCAAGGTCCATCTTGTGGAATTCCTCGAGAAGTTCCTTGCTCATCTCAATATCATTCGATTGGTGCTCATATTTTCTGCTTAGGGCATCTGCAACCACGTTTGCTTTCCCTTCATGATACTGAATTTCACAGTCATAGTCCTTTACTAATTCCATCCATCTTCTTTGCCTAATATTCAGCTTATCTTGGGTGAAGATGTACTTCAGATTCTTATGATCTGTGTAAATTCGGCTCTTAACTCCGTAGAGATAGTGCCTCCAAATCTTTAAAGCGTGGACTACGGCTGCCATTTTCAAATCGTGAGTCATATAGTTTTCCTCATGCTTTTTCAGCTGTCGAGATGCGTATGCGATCACTTTCTTATTTTGCATTAACACACAATCAATGCATTTCTTGGACGCGTCGGTGAAGATGTCGAAATCTTCTTCATCCACAGGTAGAGTTAACACCGGTGCTGTGGTTAATCTGTCCTTTAATTTCTGAAATGCCTGTTCACAGGCCTCAGTCCAAATGAAGGGTACGTCCTTCTTGATTAACTGTGTCATTACCTTAGCAATCTCAGAGAAATCCTTAACAAATCTCCTGTAATATCCGGCTAACCCTAAAAATGCTCGAACGTCCGTTACATTCTTAGGAGTTGGCCAACTTTGCACTGCCTCAATCTTTGTTGGATCCACTGACACTCCATCCTTTGTCACAATGCCACATAATCCAACCAAAACTCACATTTTGACAACTTCGCATACAACTGATTTTCCCTTAAGGTCATCAACACGGTCCTCAAGTGTTCCACATGTTCCTCGGGGCTTTTCGAGTACACCAATATGTTGTCGATGAAGACAACCACAAATTTATCCAAGTATTCTTTGAACTCCCTATTCATCAAATCCATAAAGACTGCTCGCGCATTGGTTAGCCCAAAAGGCATTACCATGAACTCAAAGTGTCCATAACGGGTGCGAAAGGCTGTCTTAAAAATGTCCTTATCAGCTATCCTTAGCTGATGGTACCCGGACCGTAGATCAATCTTAGAAAAGATACTTGCTCCTCTTAACTGATCGAATAGGTCATCGATCCTTGGAAGTGGATAGCGATTCTTGATCGTTACCTTATTCAGCTCTCGGTAGTCGATGCATAACCTCAGACTTCCATCCTTTTTCTTGACAAAGAGAACTGGTGCACCCCATGGTAAACCACTTGGTCTAATGTATCCTTTATCGAGCAATTCCTTCAATTGTTCGTACAATTCCTTAAGTTCTGCCGGCGCCATCCTATATGGAGCCTTGTGTATCGGCTTGGTTTCCGGTGCCAAGTTGATGGTGAACTCAATTTCTCGCACAGGTGGCATCCCGGGTATCTCTTCGGGAAATACATCCGGAAATTCATTCACTACGGGTCGGTTCTCAAGGTCCGTCAAATCTGAATTCAAATCGAAAGCAGCACACAAGAAGAGTGGGTATCCTTTCCTAACCATTGACCCGGAGTTTGTTGCTGAAACCACTGAGATGGTCAGTTCCTTAGGATGCTAGCGGTATACTACTTTCTCTCCCTCGATCCCCTCACTGTCATCTTTCGTTTCTGGAAGTCGATTTGTGCTTTGTAACGGGTTAACCAATCTATTCCCAGTACTATGTCAAAATCTGATAGTGGGAAATCCACCAAATCCATTGGAAATTCTACTCCCTCAATCCTAAGGGGTATACCCTTACACTTCTTAGTACAGGGTACGGTTTTGCCGGATGGTAATGTTACTACGGTTCGTATTTCTACGGAAGGCATTAATTCACAAGCATATGTAATACGGGAAGACAGAAAAGAACAAGATGCCCCTGAATCGAATAAAACAAAAACTGATTTACTGAGGATTGAGAAGGTACCAGTTATGACGTCTGCACGATTTTCTGCCTCAGCCCTGCTGATCACATTCAGTCGACCCCCGGAGCGATTCGGCTGCATAATCTGCTTCCCTTTGTTCTGATTAGCATTCGGTGGCTGCTGATTCTGTAAGGCCAGAACGGGATTCCTCTTTGGTTGAGTGCAAGCTCTTGAGCTATGTCCTTCATGTCCACAATTGTAGCATACAAAAAGTGTCCCATCACAGCATTTATTCCAATGCTCCTTGCCACACTTTTTACACTGAGTCTTGGATCTTTCTGTCTCGACTGATTTTCCTTTCCCACCATCACTGAACTGTCGCTATCCCTGGTTCCTTCCAAACTGTTCCTTCCGGTTGTCCAGCTTAAATGTCTGTAAATGTTGAGCATTTATGACACCCTTGTGCCTTTTCCTTTGACTTTCCTCCCGAGCCTTGTCCATATTGGCCTGCTCAGTCGTTAAGGCAGTGGTAACTCGGGCGAGGTTTGCTGCCTTTTCATACAGTTCATGCACTGTTATCAGTCCCAGAAGTGCTACTGCGGTGCACAGTTGTGGTAGCAGTCCAGTTTCAAAATGATCAGCTAAGAATGCTTCATCCCTAGCTCCCATTGGCAGGTACCTTGATAACTCAATAAACTTGGCATGATACTCGTCCACAGTCATGCCCTTAGTAATTTTCCATGCCTTGAATTCGTCATACTTCTGTCTCATCATGCGAGTGGGGTAAAACCTGTTTTTCAAGGCATCTTTAAATCCGTTCCAGGTGAGATTCTCATCGCGGTCGATGACATCCTTGACTGATCCCCACCATTTACCGGCTTCCCCGACTAAGTAGTACACTCCAATTTCAACTTTTCGGTTCTCGGGACATTGGGTCACTCGGAACACTTCTTGCATTCTATCTAACCAAGTTTCAAGCTCAGCCGGGTTGGTCGATCCAACATACTGAGGAGGGTTCAAATGGGTTACCTCATGAAATGGGTTCACAACTCCCCTATAATTCTGTTGGTTTTGCATCATGTGGTTCACTAACGTTTGGGTTTGGGTCATCTAATTCATCATTAAGGTCATCATTTGAGCAAATTGGTCTTCGGCTGGGGCGGCCGGTATTTCTGGCTGCGCATTAAGTGCAGCTCCATTTCTATTTTGGGGTACATCCCCAACAGATTCATCCTCGTGGCCTATTTGATTGGCCCATTGATTTTCAACTTCAGGAGCATCAGGCTCCCTGTTAATAGCGGCACGGGCTCTCTTAGGAGGCATCTACAAAACAACGGCGTGCTCGTTAGTGCTAACGACCCAATTTTACACACCATGTGGAAGGGCTAGTAGCACAGTAGCACTAACTTCCATAAAATTTATCAAACATAATCATATATCAAAGCATTAAGGAAACCCCCCGCCCGCTCACGCTTAAAGTCTAGACCAAATTTTTATTCACATAACACATTGGGTTATCCAAATTTTATTCTTAGTATAGAGCACATACGCTCTTATACCAACTTGTAATACCCCAATTTTCCTTAGCCGGGAATGCTACCGCCACGCCCAACTTACTCCGGGATTCTACCCTAAACCCTTCGTAAGCCGGAACGTTAAGGTTAATTAAATTAATTATCTGTCCTATTAGAGCATGCTGGACTTCAGGAAACGTGTCCCCTCGGATCATAGCTCTTCTAATCACTAAGAATAAAACACATGATAGAGAAATTCAAATAAGATGCGGAATAGTCGTTACATTGTCTGATACCAAAAGTGTCCCACACCGGGACCCAGCTAATTAATACAAGCCGGTGAATAAAATCACGTTCGAGGTTCGAGATAATAAAAAGTGCAGAATTTCAACCCTGCATCCAAAAGTTTCATATTAGCACGATGATAGATCATAATGTTCGCTCGACCTCACAACACCCATGAGTAATAACTCATCCCCTAATTCGCCGGAGGTGTATCCTCGCAGCCAGAAGTCCCACCTAAGATGCAACGATAGCACCATTAGTCGGGAGACTAAGTAAGGACATACACACATTCAACAATTCAAGCATGAAGGCATGATTTTTGTTCTGGGCACCTCCATACGTACCCTTCACTGTTAATGAAATTCTTTTCATGAGAAAATGGCATGCTAGATGTATGCTTTTTGGAAAGATTTTATGCAACACATAGGTATCTTTCATGAGTGGGAATTTATTTGGTAGTATGTCGGCGCCTTCGCGGTGAGAGTCGGGTTTTGTCCACCCCGATGCTAGGGATGGCACGCTCCACCTCGTAATTAATTAGTCTGGCGGCCTCGTAGCAGAGTCGGGTTTTTATCCAATTCACAGCCCAAATTGGCCCGCTCTACCCCGAAATTAACTATCTTTAAATCACCAGTAAACATCGACAAGGGAGCTACCCTCATGGGTAAGACAACATTTTAATAGGAAACCGAAGTTTCCAAGTGTTTAAAATTGGAAATCGAAGTTCCCAAATAATTTAAATTAAGCTTAAGGCGATCAACCCAAAAGCCAAAGAATTTGGTTCCCACATATATAATTCATTATGCAATGATGCACATATAGGCACATAGAGAAATTCCACATATTGAACATGATTGTGCAAGATATTAAATCTTGTAAAATAAAAATTTAACTTGCAAATAAAATTTAAACTTGCAAAAATAAATAAATAAATTTAGTGGCGTGCTTAATTTAAATTTACCCAACCAAATAAAAATTGGCACTTTAATATTTAATTGGGTCTTATGGTTGCCCGTGTGTGATGCCTTACCGTTATCAACAACTTGATAAAATCTCGTAGTATCAATCCAAACACAACAAGATCCTACGCCGCACTTAACAGCCGGGAGAGCCTAATAAAATTGATCCGGACGATTAGCCCATGTGATTTGAACAATAATGATGTTCATGGATAATCAATAAGTGAAACAGGCTGATGGTTAATTAATTTAGTTTGGGTCCAGTATTAATAAATCCTTTAATTTTAACAAGCCCAATTATAGAATCGGACATTATAGTGATTGGTTCATAATTGAGTGTAATGGGAAACTCGTGTCTTACAAGTCTGTTTCACAATCGCATAATCCAGTGTAGAGGCTTAATCGAACATCACATAAAGAGGGGGAAATCGAATAATTGGAGTGTGCCTTAATATCGCATCTTGCAAGAGTAATATTCGAGTATCGCACTTTAAGTGTTACATTCGCATGATTGAACTATGCGATATCTGATCACACAATTTAAATTATTCAAGTCTGTTTCTTTGAACAAATTTACTTTATTTCCTTATTACAGTAAAGGCCAATTCTTACAGTATAGTACACAAACATTAGTTAAGGCTGAGATTGGAACAGTACCATGACGTGGAAAGACTTGGATTATTATGGATTTCAAAACTCTATTTTGATCAAGATAGAAAATTATTTTGTTCAAGTTCAGTGCTCAAATGTTCATCCAGTTCATAGAGA
>MAYD01562679.1:0-10768 GCA_001909325.1 Ruellia speciosa
ATTTGTTCTTGTTTTTGTTTGCTGGACGTAACTATTTTTTATTTTCTTTCATTTACAAAAGATTGCGAGGGATTGCAAGAACAACTTTTGAGGGTGGGAGGAGTTTATTGTAGAAGTGTATTTTTAATCCCAAAATCCTTTATGTAGGTACCACATTTTTCTAAAGAGTTTATTAATTGTCAACTAAATTTTGGTTTAACTCATCCAAATTAAAGGAATTAATTACCAAATTCCCCACATGTAAATTAACAGAAGTTGGCCTTAATTAATTAGTGGCATTTTTGTTATGGGATATTGGAGGCTTTGGAACCATAGGAATCGTACTGTTCATTTCTTGAAGCCCCTTCAATCTAGTGAGCTTGGCAATTCAGGTTCTCGGCTAATTTGGGTGTGGATTCTTCTTATGGCAGAACTTGAATGAATTCGCATTGGCATGATCAGGACACATAGGTTGCATTGTGACTCATGGGTTGCGGTGAAGATATTTTTCTGTAATTTTAGAAATTTATGTATCATTATATTATTTTGCTCGCAAGTTGTTTGATATTTAACAGGTAGGTTTTTGTGTGATGTTTACATAATTGTGATTGGAATTATATAAAGAGTAATTATGTCATTTTGCGTAAATTCTGTAACATACACAGACTACAACATTTCGTCTAGAGATGATTTCGGGCCTCAAAGTCATCAAGTCAGTTACCTTTTTTTTTTTCGAGAAACTATATATTTGGCGATAAGTATTGGTATCAAACATTTTAGTCCGACGGATTATTATGGCAGGCTTTGTACTTAGCAACGCATTCCAATCGACCAATATTATTTCATCAATTATTTGAACCAAGCCGCATGCATGTGGACGGTTTATTATTCACCATTCAAGTCCAAGAACTCGCAATTGAGCTTTGAGCACGCATTTATAGAGAATTGAATGTTGACTGCATGCTGTGGGCTGTGGTCCGTGGATAGTCACTCCTATGGCTACAAGAACAAATGCTGTCATTAAAACTTGCGTCTGTTTGGGCATGTGTGTGTGTGCAAACTAGAATTCAAGACAAAAAGATATTACCTCAAGATAGGCCTTGACTTCATCTGAAGCATGAATTTCTCCTCTGCTAGAAAATGAGCGTGCATTTTCTTCAATGTGCTTTAACCTGGAGACAGCATGGACAAACAATTATATGTAATAGCAGAATGGGCAGAAACAGAACATTCAGAATAGAGTGTCTTAAGTGTCCTACTTGTAAATGTAATTGACCATAATTCCTGCGCTTCGATTTAGGCCTTTTTCTGAGGGATCAGCCATCCAATTGATTCTCCCGATCATCTGAAGCGTCATTTAAGAACACCACATAAGGCTTCTCAAGTCTCAATTAAAAAATGGAAATTAAGAAAAGGAAAAGCAGGAGAATGCTCTAGTGTCGATCACATATGGTTTCTGCATTACGAACCGCTCCGTTCTGCAAATGGACATTCCATGAGTTATCAAAAGCCTTTCCCCTCTCCTTCTCTTGAACAAGGTACCTGCACTCATGGAAAACTTCAACAAAATTGAAAATCATCTAGATAATTAGTATATCACAAAACTTGGTACCCGTTTCGATCAAAAAGCATACCTTGCACAAAGCCTCATTAAAGGGGCTCTCAACGCGAGTAGCAACTTCTGTGAATTAGCCCATTCATGGTTGGGTGAGGATAACAACTTCCACATTACTTCAATTCCATTGCTTCCAGTGCCAAATTCTCTAGAAAAACCCAAAAATGTTGTCATCTGAGTAAGCTGACAGTATTAAAATTGAAGATTATCTCACCCAGCTTCGCCTTTGAAGCAGCAAAAATGCTTACTCAGCTGCTGCATCCAAGAGTGCACTTTCTTCTTCTGATTTCAGCAAGTTTTCAGTGAAAGTGGAAGCAGATATCTCGCTTGATGCCTGCAACTTTGGCAGAAGCCACGGCAGGAATCCTTGTGTAGGACTAAGTGTTGCAAATGTCTGCAGGGGAATAAATTCAAATATTAAGAAAAAAACTTAACCATCTTATGACATCATGTCTTTGGGTAATAAAGAGCATCTAGCTAGAACATGAACTAACTGAAATTCTCGGCATGTCCTTCCTTGTCACATCAATCACACGCCTAAGCAGAAATTTTGCCAGGTGGTATACACCAGGCTTCACCTGCAATGCAACCTGCACATCGATGTTTTAAGGCTCATACAAAAGATTCCATCATACTTCCTGGGAGAGTAACTAAAGTTTCACTTTGTGTTACCGGAGTGGAAGAAACCGAATAAAAGATTGCGCATGTTGCTTCACTTTCAGGTAGTGGAGGATTGTCCCCGAGAATTTCCTGTAATAAACTTTTCGACAATAATTTGCAGGGTTGCACGAGGATTATTTTCCAGGTTATTAAGATATTCACCTGAATTGTTTGAGGCACATTCTTCATCAGTGCAAATTCAATAAATGTGAGAGCTTCACCTGAAAAAATGACTCCCAAATTTTGATGGTAGCTCTCGAAAAGAAACGTGCACTTTATTTATCTATATAAAACCATTATATCTAACAACGTTGAATTATTATCCAGCAGTATCTCTAGGGAAGAAAATTTGCGGAACCTGGAATTTTGGGATGCAAGAATCCAAAACAACGTCGACCAACGCCCAATCTTGGTTTCAGATCTAAAAGATTGCTGATTGGATACACTTCCTAAAAAATGGGAACGAACAGATTACTCGTGTAGATTATGTTATGCAAAATGAGTATGGGAGAAAAAATCTACAGAAATGTTCGAAGGCATCCTAAAGCCCGAAACAATTTTAATGTAACCTAAATCCTGAAGCTTCACAGGCAAAACCCACAGTAGTAGTACCTCGCATGCTGCCATGTGTTCAAGCAGAGAAGCAGGATGGTCCCATGTTATATTGTGAAGCTCAAGGTTTGCAGGACTGAGCCATGTAATAAGCTTCTCTTCCAAGTAAGAATTCAATTCCCTCAGTGATGCCGTATTTTCCTTTCTGAAAAGATATATATGGCATGATTATTGAAATAAAGTGCGATTACCATACGCAATAAACAAATAATGTAATTAATATGATCTATGATCAATCTTACACAAGAAAACACTGTATGTCTGCTTTCAGAATCAACAAGAATCTCAACCCCCCGGGATGGTTGCTCATTCGTTCCAAAAGAATCTCATATTTTGGCTTGAAAATTTGCCTCAAATTTTGCTCGATCCTATAAAAAGCAGACAGCGATCCTTCCACGACACCTGCATTTTCAGCTGTCGTTTTGCCAAAAATCAAAATTTTAGCAGAGAACCATTTTCCAAGCACAATTTAATCAATCACCTAAACAGTGATGAAATACAGATGGAATATGTACTATGCAACCTACCATTGGGAAGCTCAAACTCAAGATATTTCTTCATCAATTCACGAACTTGCATTCTATTAAGATCATAATAGTGTGTAGCAAGTGTCAGCAGTAGCGCCCGACGGTCTTCTACTGAAAGCCCAAAATAGCCCTGCAGCCGTTTTCCACACTATGAAGGAGGATATATTCGAAAATATTACTGGTACATGGTTAAATTAAAGAAACAGCAAAGCACCTCAGAGAAGTCATCGAGTGGAGCGTCTAGAAGATCCAATGAAATAGCAGCACACATCGATTGTCGCACTTGCTCGAGATCTCTGGGGAAATCACACCTTCAGTTACAAGTTCTCGCCACCAAATTTAACATGTTATTTACTCATTTTAGTTTACACTTTTACCAGCATATAACAAATATTTAGAAGAATCAAAAAGATACTTGGGAACACCACCACTTGAGGCATGACTTTGCCGAGGAAATTTTTTGCTGTTACCATCCTGAAGCCCGGGAATTTGCATTTCGTAGATTCGATTCTGTAATCCGTATTAAACGTGTACATGTATAAAATAAGAAGAAAAATATATATTGTAATGAAGAAAATTAGGAGAGAAAAAGAGAAAATATATCTGAATTGTGATTAAATTAAATGAAACGAAACTATATGTATTGCAGAAAAGAATAAATGAGATCACTTGACAGCATCGTAGAGGACGTACAGACACATGCATAGCAACGGCGGTGAGGGCAAGCAGTCCTGCAGTTCTTGCGAATGATAACTGGACCATTGCTGCCTTATTCATTTATAGAAAAAGTTCTTCAAGGCTACCTTATTCATTTATAGAAAAAATTCAAAATCGTCCTCTAAGTTTCCCAAAATTCTAAAAAGGTCCATGCTCATTTTAGAAAAGTTCTTGTAGGGTTTTTTGTGAAGTCAATCGCGCAAATTACTTGTCCTGTCTTATCGTTGCCTGGATAGTCAATAAACACATGAAACACACAATAGAAATAAAAACATAAACAGGACACAATATTTGTTTATCTCTTCGGCTCATCGGCCTACGCTTAGGGATACCAATACAGGCTCTTTTCCACAATAATAGTAATTAAAAATAGGCTACTTCCTATAAACTCAATTAGAAATATAAACATTTACAACCCTTGGTCGTCCAGTATGTTTATAGCCAAGCTCCCCTTGGCAACAACTCGGTCGTCTTCGCCACCATCCAAGATCATAACTTGAATGTTGAGCGCCACTTGTTGAAGTGTGAAACACCTGCGAGCATGTAGTGAAGAGCTTGTTTGCTCCATTCGATCCCTCCTCGTTACCAGGCCAATTAACTTTAAAGACACAAGAAATCCACGACCTTTGACTTTTGTTCTTATGTTGTTGTTATTGTTGTTGTTGACCATTGACTTTTGTTATTAATATTGTTGATAGCATTTTGCTTTTGTTATTGTTGTTGTTGACGACCTTTGAATTTTATTGTTGGTGTTGTTGTGTAACGTAAAAATCAATGATGGTCAACAACAACAACATAACAAAAATCAATTATAATCAACAAAATGACAACAAAAGTCAGTGGTCAAAGTTCGCTGACAAGTTGTTGCCACTATTATTACACAACATTAAAAAAACAACAAAAGTTGGAAGTGTTAAACAACGACAACAATAACAGAACAAAAGTCAATGGTTGTCAACATTAACACAACAATATTAATGATTGTCAACAACAATAGCAATAAAAGTTAATGATCAAAGTTAGATGACGAGTATTCTTGCCAGTGTCAAAAAATAACAGTAAGAAAAACAACAAAAGTTTGGTGAAACAACAACATGACGAAAGTCAATGGTGGTCAACAACAATGCAACGAAAGTCAATAGTGATCAACAACAAAGGCAACAAAAGTCAATGGTCACAATTTTGTTGAATGATGTTGTTGCCATTGTTGCAGAACGACAACAATACTGATTGAGTTTTGCACAACACAGTAAATGATGAAAATGCCCAGTTTTAAAATAACCATTAGATTTAGGGTATATTGATTTGATGTGTAACGTCCCGTAAATTTCATATCCTAAACTCCTATTTCATCGTTCTGTGACGCAGGGACCCCGTCGCGCGCGAGGCACTTGTACATATGAGTACTAACTAGCGTGTATCTTTGTAATACCCCGACATTTTAGAGCCTAGGAAACCTTACCCTTTTACGTTATGTGACTCAGGGACACGTCGTGATGCCTTTTTGGACACGTAGGACTATAGAATGGTATGCATCTCCTGAACTACTTGGTATATCTTGTTTATTCTTGCACCATAGAGTCCCTTGTAAGAAGAGAGTTCTGAGAGTATAACCTGGTGATCGCGCGGTCGAGCTCACGAGGTCGGCAAAGACCGCGCGAAGGACCACGTGAGGGTGGGCCCCGATTTTCTTAGTGGGATCTGTCTATATACGTGTCTTAAGGCTCCCTTCATCATTTTTACTCATTCCAGACTTCCTTCCCACTATCTATATGCTCTCTAAAAGTTCTTAGAAGCCATAGGAGGATTTTTCTTGAGCTTAGCTTGTAAAATCTTTGGAGCTCAAATTCATCACTTTGGAGCGGGAGTTAGACTTCACCTATTTCAGGTAAAATCATAGTATTCGACCTCTACTTCCTTTTCCTTCGGATTGCATGTTGAATTTGGGGCTAGGATTGTTGAGTTTTGGCTTCTAAAGTTATAAGATACTTGTTGTCACAGTTTCCCTTTTTCACTTTGTGCTATTTTGGGAGCTAATTTTGAACCACTTGCACTTAGAATCTCGGGTAAGTCTCTTCTTAACAATTACAGTACTTTGTTTTTAGTTTTTGAATCACCTTTTGGATTCTTATTTGGATAAGAATCGAGTTCTGTAGGTCCTTGTCAAGTTGGCTGCCTTTCCCTTTTATTCATTGAAATTTCTTCTTTTGGGTGCAAGTTTGAACAAGTGAATACAGGCAAGAGGTCTTTAAATTCTTATGGTTTTGGCATCATTAGGCATGTTTTTAGCTTTCTGGTGTGTTGTTTCAGTTTCTGTCGATCTGGAGCAGGCGCGGTCGAGCACGCGGTTTTCACCGACCGCGTGTCCTCGAGCGCGGCAGACTAGGGCCGGCGCGGTCGTTGGCCGCGTTACTCGCGGACCGCGCGAGGTTTAGTGTTGGGGGATTAGGCAGTTCTGTGATCTTGATGCGTTCGTAACACCGTTTACCCTTCTTATGATATAGTGTCCAGTAGGTACGCATGAGATGGTTGTTATGTATGCTAACACCACTTCTTTTATTGTTCGAACAGGTGTTATGGCATAGTACCGGTAGGCCTTGTGTTAGGCATTTGATCTCCGTGGGAATTATGAATTGATGCGTCTTCCTCTTTAATTCATAGTCTTACTCGCTAACTTACTGGAATTGTTGATTTTGGTGTGAGTTTGTGAAAAGCCCCGTTTGGGCATGTCGGGTGTTTGTATATCGGTTTTCATGGTTGATGATGTCTTTAGGACATTTTGGCCGGATGGGCCGTTTGTGGGATGTTTCGGTGAATTTCGGCACTCTCGTTTTAAAACCCCTGGGATTGATTTGGTGTGCGTGAGTAATACACGAGACTTATTTGCTGACGGGTGTTTGTGTGTGGTTAAAACCCCCGGGGTGGTTTCTTGTGTAATGCATGATTACTGACTTATGTGCATGTGGGTATTATGGTCTTGAGCGGGCCAGAGAACGCGCTCCTTCATCGATTGTGGATACGTTTACCGCCGGTTTGGGGCGGGGCCTTTGGGTTTGGTTACTGATACCCCGGTCTACGGGAAGGGTTTGGGGCTGACCAGTTTAACGATGCCCAAATAGGATGACGCGCGCTAGGCATACTATGTGCTGTATGTAGGATAGATAGGTGGACGTTAGGATTCACGCATCACGTGCATCACATTTCATCCTTTACAACCGTTAACCAAACGCCTGTTATGGGATGGGTAAGTTGGTTAACGGTGTCGCTTTCCTTCCTGCTTTTTGCATCTATATTTATATATTGTTACTGTGGTATAGGCTACCCGTGGGGGATCCCTTGCTCAGCTTTTGCTGACCCCCGTGCTTTATTCTTTCAGGTATGGATGTTCAGCATGATTAGTTTCGGGACGGGTTGAGAGTACCGTAGTTAGGATCATGTTTATGTTTTACGCTGGTTGGTGTGTAATGTGACTACGTGTCTTGTATCATGGTTTACTTCGCATTAGTAGGCGGTGGGCGTGCATTGTACTTTACTTTACGCTTTTGTTGGTGTGTATCTGTCTATGTGGCAAGTATCTATGTGTTAACGTTTTACCTAATCGAATCTACTTATTTTCAGAATTGGTAACCTTTCTTGCTTACTTGTTTATGTGATTTTATTTCTACCTGCCTGGTGTTGGTGAGCCTAGATTACTTGGCCATGAGTCTAGGTTAGCCAATACGGCGTGGCGCACCTACTGTTATGTGGGGGGCGTTACAATCTTTCTATCCATTCAACCAATTCATGTATTTCTTACACCATGGCATCCCAAATAGTTAGAGCATTATTTGAACTTAACCTGATCAAGGCGCACGGTCCTCAGGTGCGGTCCTTGCAAAATCGCGCGATCGACCGTGTCTTCAAAGGCGGCTGATTTTTGAGATTTATCTCTTTGTTTATGTGTAGTAGGTCCCTTCCATTCCTTTTTCACTCAAAAACAGCAAACAAGGTTCGGGTCTTAAGCAGCCTTGAAGAAATAAGTAGGTGGGAAGGAGAATCAAGTAGCTCCCTTGATGTCCATATTTCTACATCTTCATTGAGGAATTAGGTAACACTTCCTTCAGGTAAATTGAAGCCCATGTTCCATATTTCAATTCCCACGGTTCACTTTCTTGGTTTGGTTCTGAAATCATAGAGAAAATCAAGCTGAAAGTCGTAAGAAATTTCTGTCGCATGATTTGAATAAGCAGGTAGCTCAATTCATGCTCGATTTTCGGTCACTTCCACTCCAAATTTGAGGTTGGTTTCTTCAGTAAAGTTGTAGCCCTCGTCTTCTAGTTTCCAGAACACCTTTCAAAATTTTGATTGGATGAATATTGAAACTTGCAGGATCGATCAAAGTTGGCTGTTTCAACTTGTACTTTAGGATTTTCTTCAAGTTGTGTCAAGTGTTCATCCAATATTAAATTCCAGGCAAGGGATGTTCCATATGTTTTTGTGAATATTTTGAAGCATAGAACTGATCTGGGAAGTTTCATTCATTTTCGATGCGTTTTAGGAGCGTGGTCCTTGAAAACCGCACCCCAAGGACCACGTCGCTCTCTGAATCAGCCAGGCGGTTTTGGATGCGGACCTTGGCCGCGGTCCTGGACCCTGGCCTAGACCACAGGTTAGCCAGGCATGTCTGATGTCATATGGGATGCCTTATGTCTAACTTTACCTCTTTTACTTACACACGCGCGTTTATAACGTAGTTATGATAGGCGTATCAGCTGACATTAGATATACGGATGTTTATACGTATTAATGGGGTATGATATGTTATTATGATTTGGGATATTGACTGACATGGTGTTGGCCCATTTAGCCTGATATTGATTTGTGTTACGATAAAAGGCCCCGTTTGGGCATATCAAGCTATGATTTCGGATTTGATGACGATGATTACACAGATTTGAGATGATTGTGATTTTCCGCCCCGGATTGGGCGAGGCCTCAGGTGTTGGGCTATGATGATATAGTGATATGATGACGGATGTGATGTTTGTGGTTTTAGTTGGAACAAACCCTCTGGGGAGGTTATTTTGTGTGCGTGTCTTTGGCAACCCTAACTAACTACTAACGCGTGAGTTAATAAACCCCCAGAGTGGCTTTATGGTATGTGGTGTATGTTTACTGACGTTAAGTGCGCATGTGTTCGGCCCGTGTGATGCCACGGTGTCCAGTGTGTATGATGGATATTGGGACGCGGTCCCCTGCGATTGTGTCGCTGTGATACCCCGGTATATGGGAAGGGTCTTGAGCGGGCCAAGAACAAGCTCCTTTATTGTTAGATGCGTGCTAGGCACTTCTGTGTTGCATTTAGGACTGATAGGTGGACGTTAGGACTCATGCATCACTTGCATCGCATTTATTTACTTATATATCCACTGTTAACCGAACGCCTGGTATGGGATGGGTGAATTGGTTAATGGTGATGTTTTCTATACTTATTACTATCTCTGCATGTCTGCTATGTTGGGGGACCTCTTGCTCAGCGTATGCTGACCTCTGTGTGTGTTGCATGTTTCAGGTACAGGTGATGACCATGCTTAGACCTCGTGGGAGTTAGGGCGAGTGAACTGTAGTTCGAGTTTATTATGTATTATGACTGTTTTTGTGACTGTTGTTAACTTTCATGCTTACTAGTTTCTACTCATAGACGGTGGGCGTGCGATACTATTTTGTGTATTTTGACTCAGTGTGTCTGTGACTATGTGAACCGTATATTATGTTTATGTGATTTCCCGTTTTCCTTATCCGAAGACACTAAATCGAGAATTGGGAACCTTATGTGACTTACCTGCCTATGTGGTCTGAGTCATACCTGCCTTGTACTGATAAGCCTAAATTACCTGGCCACTAGTTTAAGTTAGCCAATACGGCGTGGCGTGCCCACTGGGAATGTGGGGGCGTTACATGATGGCTGATGTGGTGGAGCAAGGTGTTAGTAATAATGCATTTAGCACGCTATCAACTCCCGTTCCATTCTATGGCATACATGGATTATATTCCTTAAATCTATGAATATATAAAAAAAAATAAACAAATAAAAAAAATCATAATGAAAAGTGTGTACAGTAATTACTAGGTAAATAAACTAGTGTTAAAAATAAATAAAGAGTAAGCACATGTCTGATAAAACTGAATAAGGTCTAAATATGAATTCTAAAATTTGAATTATTAAGTGACTAAATCTAAACCATTAAGGGGTGAATTTAAAATTTACAAAAAATAATGTCTAATATTATTTTAAACTAATTAAAAATATATTTGAAGTAATTATTCATTAAGTAGTAATAAGTGAAACATAAAATTGAACAACAATGTGCACATGACATTCAAATTCATTTAATCAATTAAATTAGCGAATTCAGGGTTATCAATTTGACTTAGAGCCCGTTTGGATAGACTCTTTTTAGGTACTTTTGGCCTTCTACTTTTAATAAAAGCATTTTGGCAGTTTTATAATGTTTGGATGAACTTATGTCAAAAGCAGAAAAAATGCAGGTTGGAGTTGCGTCTCTAAAAAAAAGTAGAAGTAAAAGCACTTTCCCAAATTTACAAAAAATATGAATATCTTACAAAATATTAATTATTACATATTGTAATTATGTTTTTACTTGTAATTAATAAGTAA
>MAYD01562701.1:0-16175 GCA_001909325.1 Ruellia speciosa
TTTTTAAGTTAAATGATTATTCTTATATTTCTTCTCATGAAACTGGTTGTCTTTTGTATAGAATAATGCCCCAAAACAATGCCATTCAGTTGCTTGAAGTTTATTTTCTCATGCAAAATATCATGGAGACTGATTTGTGTTCCTCAATCTGTTGTCATTAATTAATTAGTAATTACGCATACCCATGTGTATGCAACAAATAATTAAACCATTATTATGTATATTTGTGAAAAATTACAGAAGAAAACACAAATGAGGAGTTGGTTTAATGGTTAGTGTTTTAATCTTTCCAGTGAATGTGGGTTCAAATCATTGATTGAGCAATAAAATTTTAATAATTTTTTATTAAAGTAAAGGATAATAATGTAATTTCACATTATGACTTACCAAAACTATTTCTTTAATAGTATAGATTAATTGATGGATTCTGATGAATGCAAGTTTTTGGAAATACAGATTCTGTTGTTCAATTGTATGTCTGTTAGAGACCCGCAGTTGCTTCTTCCTCGCCTAGTGAGTGCATGTGCTAGCCATGGTAAGTTTCAAGCTATTAAGTCCATTCATTGCAGATGAGTTCATACAGGTTTGTTGGATAATGCCCATATTTTTAATGCCATTTTGGTATATCTTCAGGAGTACATTTTAAGAAGGCACTATTTGTTCCGAACACATCAGTGTATTACAAGGTGGGCACTAGCACCTCACCTGTAGCTGATGCTCAGGTAGATCTGTCGTGGCAGATGACTCTTCAAAGAACATGGGAAAGCATCATTAATGGGGAAGAAGGTACTTTTACCTCATGGTACCCTATTGTGGGCTTTGTGGCCCTTTCAGTTATATCACATCTTTCTTGCATCTTGTAACTGATTCACCTTTTCCAACTGTTTGCATTTGTTGGTGGATGACTACTGTCATCTTGATAGTACCAAGAATTCTTGCAGCAATTCACATATAGATAAATCTAAAATGACCTTGTGAAAAGCGGAGTCTTGATCAATATGGATAAGGTAAAGGGGTGATGTCTGTGAAAGTTGTTTTTTATGTTTATAAAATAGAGAAAAATCTTGATACCATATCTCATATATGTAAATTGTATCCAATATCGAATATGTTTTTGGACGCAAGAAGACACTTCAAAGTATTTTGCCAGAATTTTAGACAAAGTATGAGTTAAAATTTGAAACTCTGTGGCCAGCCCTTTTTGAAATATATTGTACCAATATTTTACATTTCAAGGCACTTATATTTCTTAGTTGCTCTCATTCTGTGCTCTTTAATTGCTTGAAAGCGCCTTTACTTTATATAGAAATCCTAATGTATCAAATTTTACAGGTAAAGATGGAAAAACTGAAGACTTCACTTGTGAAGCAGTCAATGACGATACTGGGAAAGGTGCTCATATATCTGACAACAGTACAGTTTTCGCTTCACTTCCCCTAGCTATTGATTGGCTAAGGAAGAGTGCCCAAAAAAATCAATCCATTCGATTCCAGGTGTTGTAACTCTGCCTTGCAAAGGAGGCATTCAATATAATGTGATTTAACACACTTCAGAAAATGCAGATGAGCACCTGCTATAAGAATAGGCGAGTGTGTGTTCATTTGAGTTTACTATATTCTATTGATTCATTTTTCTTTTTGTTCCCTTTCTGCTTCACATCCAGGTCCTAGTGGCAGGTTCTTTACACCTGGTTGGTGATGTACTGCGATTAATTAAGAAGTGACAGCCGCAAGAAACGCCGCAGCCTTTCCTCAAAGTGAAGAGGGAAGAAGGAACACACTATACAACAATGTATCACTTGATCTCAAGTAGTTTTTGCCATTTTACCATTTCTTTTATATGGTGTTCTCTTTTGAGGAGCTTTTTTTAACTGGATGTTTGGGATTTGTTCTGCTTTTCATTTATTTAGACTATGTTTAGTTGTTATCTATGAGATCTTGTATTTTAAAGAGAAAAATGAATAACATTTTTTTAACATATGGCATGCGAGGGTGGGGATGTGGGACGTGGGACGTGTTGGGTTTGTTTTGTGTTTGAGTATTACTAAATTTTGCTCCCGAAAGACTGTTTTGCTCTTATCCTAGATACAAACCACCCTCCAAGCCAAAATAGGGGCGGGCGCATGCTGGGGCGTCCCCCTGACCTGCCCCACTCTCTTTTTTTCTTAAATTTTTTATTATTTATTTTAATTTAATTTTTAAATTGTAAAGTTTAATTATTAATTATGATTAATTATGATATTTTATAAAATTGTTGATGAATTTGTGTTTGTTGAAATCAACGATAAATTAATATTTAGAAATATAAATATGGGTCTTCGATAGACTGTATTCGTACTGAACTTCAGGAAGATCTTACTGTCTTATGAGTCCTAGGGGATATTAGAAGACATATTCGTACTGAACTTTGGGAAGATCTTACTGGCTCATGGGTCCTAGGGGATATTGGAACGACATTGCCAACCTCGATGAACAGATTGATGGTAGCCTTAGTCAACAACATAGAGGTTCCTTATTTACACACAACGTGGTGGGACACTTGGGAGGGGGTGGTCCTTGGGGGCAGGATGACCTCGCGTATAGATAGGTGGCGTGGTAATCAATTGTGGGTTACTGCTGAGTGGGATTTCTTCTGCGAAAACCTTCCTCGTCTGTATGGTGATCATGCCCCGATTCTCTTGTGCATTGGGACCCTTGGAACTCTGCCCCCGACCCATCAGTTTCGCTTTGAAGCGGTCTGGCTCATTCACTCCGATTTCCCTTCAGCTATTCAAGACATGTGGCAAAGCCGTGGTGACGAGCAACAACTACAACAACTTGCTACGAAATTGCGAGAGTGGAATCGCACAACCTTCGCAACCTCATTAACCGAAAGCGGCGACTGATGGCTGGTTGGTGTATGGCGGGCACAGCTGCGGCATGAGGGTAATAACCTGCATCGTTTGGATAAGAAATTCATTGAGTATGACCAAGTGTTGTTAGAGGAGGGTGTGTTCCGGTTTCAACGTGGTCGAGTAGATGTGACTTCATTGCAAGATAGAAACACCCGATTTTTCCATCAAGCAAAAATAAAGCAGCGGTGGCGGCTGGTTCGGTCTCTTCAGGATTGTTAGACGATCACGGACAGTGATGCTATGCGGAATCTTATCCTACAGTACTTCAAATCTTTGTTCACAACTGAACCAGTCAAGAATGAGGATGAATGCCTGGCTTATTTTCCTAGGGTGGCTGCTGATGAATGGGCTCGCCTCCAGGAACCAATCCAGAGTGCTGAAGTTAAGGTTAAAGACCCCCCACCGATTCTTTCAGAAATTTTGGAGCATGGTGGAGCTGCTCGCTGTCCAGTTTGTTCGGAATGCCTTCTTAAAAGGGGAGTTTCCTCATAATATGAATTGCACACTCCTAACACTTATTCCAAAAATGGAAGATCCTACTATCCCGGTACATTTTCGTCTGTTAGGCCTTTGCAATGTCCTTTATAAAGTTCTTAATAAAGTTATCACTTTCAGATTAAAACCTACTCTGCAATATTTGATTTCCACTAATCAAAATGGGGGTTTTGGCAGGGCGAGCCACTATAGACGACATTATTGTGGCACAGGAACTCTTCCATCACATGAAACTGAAAACAAGCGCAAAAGGCTATGTGGTCCTCAAAATCGACCTAGAAAAGGCTTATGATCGACTATCATGGGCGTTCATCCATGACACACTCAGCATGTGGGCTTCCCTGAAGATTTGATCAGACTTGTTATCTTTTGTGTTGCCTCGGCTTCAATCCGCTTACTGTGGAACCAAGAACTTACTGAGGCATTCACGCCATCTAGAGGTGTCAGACAAGGCGATCCTATTTCGCCCTACCTCTTCATATTGTGTCTTGAACGTCTGGGGCATATTATCTTTTGATTGGGTTGCCGCCGGCGTGTGGAGCCCGATCAATTTTGCGAGGGGCCTGTCTGCAATTCTCGCATCTTTTCTTCACTGATCATATGGTATTGTTTGCCGAGGCTTCACTTGGGCAGGTGAAGGTCATCAATGATTGCTTAATCTTTTTCATCACCACTCTGGACAAAAGTAGAGTGTCCCAAAATTCACCGTAATTTATTCTCACGATGTTTCTCGCCAGCTAGCTTCTACCCTATCTAACCTGTGAACTATAAATGACTGAAAAAGCTCACTTGGGTCGGTACTTGGGAGTTCGATTTGATACGGGCCATGCCCGTAAACCCTTCTTTGCGCAGGTTGTGGAGAAGTGAAGGAAAAAACTCTTTAGTTGGAGACCCAAAAGCTTTAGCTTTGCTGGAAGAGAGACGCCGATCAAGGCCATCACTACCTCTATACCAGTTTATTCCATGCAGATAAAAAAATTGCCAGCGACCATTATTCTAATACCTAATACCTAGTACTACCGAACCGGATTTAAACCAAAATAGCAGAGTTGAACAAGAAGAAATCGGACAGATAAGCCTAGCTTGGAAGAAGTTAGATTTAGAATAAGAACAAAAACCCAGCGACCCAAATGAAAATTTCAATAAGTTTGGAGATTTAGAGAATTTCCACAGAAAAATTGGAAATAGAAGATTTCGATAAATGCGATCCACACCAGAAATTTTCAAAACAAAGTTGTTAGACATTGAACAGATAAAATTTCTGTGAAAATCTTAATTAGCAAAATTAAAATGGGAAATAAGGAAGAAAATTGACCAAGGAAATTTAGAAGATTTAGAATTTAAAATTTGAGTATTGAAATTCGAATTCTAAATTAAATTTTAAAAATGTCAAATGCCTAATTCTTAATAAAGGCTTAGAAATTTAACTAAGTCTGAAAGGTTGAAGTTAGAATCAAATTTTAGAAGTTAAACTTCGAGTCGTGAAGATCGAGCAATTCGAGTCCCTCGAGTTTCAGGTGAATTTCGAATGTCTTGTTGGGACACAACTCGAAGTGAAATGAAGATAGAATATCAAAGTCAAAAGTTAACCTTTTAAAGATTAGACATTCGAGTATTAAATTTTTTAAAATTAGATATTCGAGTGTTAAATTTCGAGATATTCGAGTCATTTGAATTTGGACAACACTCGATAAGATTTTAATATTGAAAAAGAGCTAGAATTGAAATTCAAAGGCAAATCAGAGTTTAAACTTCGAGTGTTAACATTTGCATCCTTCAAGTGTCATGAAGAACTCGAATTTCAAGTTGCCATGAAAATTTTGATTTTTGGCTTGAACAATCAATTGTTAATTCGAGTTTAAAGACTCGAATTTCAATTTATGTTTCAGACTTCACTTCTTTTTGGCTTAAGGGTAATTTGGAGCATACATCATTTTGTGTGTATAATTACTCAAGTAGGGTAATTTGGGACATACACTTCTTAATGTATATTTTTAAAATATCAACTTGATATAATTTTTAATTATTGATAATTAATTAATAACATTAATTGTTGAAATCGTGCATCAGCAGCATGTACAAATGTACAAGGAAAAACGTACCTATTATTATGAACGGATCTAATGTTAAATTGCAAATACACAATGCATGGTTGCTAACCATATAATTTGCAAATCAAGTTATAGCAATCATACATTATATATCGGGTAGCCAAGCATCACAGATTCTACAGTCGGGCATCAGCAAAGAAATGCCAGCATCGAATCCAAACTGCCAATGTGTATCCTAAACAGTAATTCTGTTTCAGCACTAATCTCATCTTGAAAAGGATCAAAGATGGCGTCGTGCACCATACATATTTAACATTGAAAATATACAGCACGCTACAACAAAATATCCAAATAAATCACGTAAGCCCACAAAAGAGACGCTCCAGACAAAAATTCTGGGTGACCAAAGTGATAAAACAGTGCTCACGTTAAAAAGCACACAGGGTAAATTACCCCAATTTCACAGCACAGAAAAATACATGATTAAAGAAAAAACCCAATGACTACCCTAATACTCAAATGCAATAAAATTCAGAACAGATAAATGTACAAAATGGCAGTTAAAAGAGGAATCTTGAAGACAGGATCGAATATGTATTCACAGTAGCTGACGGATCTGCTGTGTTTCCCTTTCAAGTGATTGAAGCTTTTTCATTATCTCAGCCTGATTTTCCAAAATCACTTTCATGACACTAGACATCTCCATCTGTAAATTAACTGGAGATTAGAATAAAATTACTAATAAGTAGGACGGCAAACATGCTGCTATCAAATGTTACCTCCTGCATGTGAAATTGCCTTAATATTTCAATGTGGAGATTGCGCATGTCTTTGTGGATAGATTGCTGGAAAGAACCGAGTGTTTCTTCAAGTGTACGCTGAAAGAGCTGAAGTGTGAAAGAAGTTCCCTGCTGCGACTCAGACTGCAGGGAAGTTTTTTCCAACTGAGCTGCTCTTCCATTATTAGTCGTACTAACACTGGTTCCTACGGCAGCTTCAGACCTTGAGAGCAAGCTATTGAGAAGTTCTTCCCTGGTTTCCGCTCCTGTTTTCTTGGATTTTGGTGAACTTACTGAAAGGGCTGTTTCACTCAAGGATGGGGCAGCGCCTATTCTCTCTGCATAACTGGAGAATCTTCTTGGAAGGGAGAGAGCACCACCAAGATTATCAAGGTTGTTTTTTATACCTAAAGGAGACGAAACTACTTCTGAAGATCCTAAAGAAGTATCTTGGTTGAAGGTTTCCTTGCTGCTCATACTATTATGGTTCAGGCCCAACGTCACACCACTTGTGCTCGGATTTGCAGCAAGACTTTCTTGCAATCCAGATGACATTAAACCCGATGAACTGCTAGATGCAAATTTGGCAAAACGAGAGGGCATGTTGATGGATTGATGCTGCATGAATTTATCTGATAGTCTCTCGCCGCCCCAAGCTTCAGGAGGAGTAATAGAGGAAGGGTCATCAGTTCGTGCAGATACTGGGTTGGATACCAGTGGTGTTAAGGTAGAATTGGTGTCATCCTGCAAGCGCAACAAGTAGATAAATGTGCTGTGCAAAATGTTTTGATTAGCAATGCAATTTAGTCTAACACAAACATCAAAGAGTAATGGAAGGATTAGTTGGGCCAAACACTGAAGCAAATATTTGGCATCTGACTAGTATATTGTGCAACAAACATTCCTTGTATATATAGCATATACATGCATAGGCTGATTAAGTGTATCTTCCCATTTCATAAATAAGTATTAAAAGATTGCTTCCTTATCAAAAAGACACCAACATCCACCCTCACCATGCTGAAAAACAACCATCAGTCCAACTCTGAAATTGAGTAAAATGCAAAATAACCATAATATAATATCCCAAAAAAAAAGTAAAACATCCATAGGAAAAACTAACCAAAAAACTTCCAACCCATCCACCTTCCATTTAGAAATCAAAAGGACAAAAGATCCAACCAGAACGGTGATTACAAATAATATCTTTAACAAATCATGCACGAACATTATAATAAATATATCAAGAATTTTTAGACTGCACAAGAAATACCTGTTTAGACGCTGAGCTTGATTTCCAGTCAGAAATTGGATGAGTATCACTGGCCCCTTTTTCTGGAAGACCAAATCTTCGAGAAGAAAAAAGAAAAGAAGGCTTCCTGTCCAGGTCCTTCTTTGAGACATCATCATGGTCCCACAATTTATCAAGTGAGGGTGTCATAGGTTGAACTTCCACAAGGGGAGAAAACACCTCCATATCATCCTTGTAACTGCGAGGTGGGTGCAATCTTGATAGAGGTCTACTGGTTAATAAGCTACTCCTAAGAGGTGTTTCCTCTGAAGTGGAGAAACTGAGAGAACTGGATATCGAAGCAGCATTACCTACTGAAGAAGAAAATAGATCACCTGAATAAGCTGAACGACTAGAATTTCGAGATCCAACTGCTGGTGGCATTGACAGGCCCATCGACGACCTAGATGGAAGTGGGTCAGGCATAAGGATTGAATCCCCCACATCACCAGCCAGAAGAACATTCTCATCCATGCAACTGTTTTCATTGACGATAACAGGTTTTGACCTCTGCCAGCATAGATTTGTGACAGCCTGACAAAAATCATATTTATGAGTACAATCAAGTTGCTTTAAAATCTATTAAGAAAAGTACATAGCACCACAAAAATTAGAAGTTAACCCTTCAAATTGACCATATAAATAACATTGAAAAATGGAGATAGGGATTGCATCATTAAGGGCTTCCATAGCGGCACTAAAGTACTGATCTGCCCCAATGCCAGCTATTAACAACATGAACAGCAAGCATAAAATAGCAGTAGAGAAGAAATTGGATCGCTTGACACAGTTAAAACACCTAAATTAACACCATGAACATTAATCAAGCACTTGGCCTCGCCATAGGTCAAAGTATACAAATGACATGGAGAAGATCAATGTACAACACCAGTAATAGCACAAATGCATTGTGCCAAGCCAAGCTTTATACTGCCTCCATCTCACTTTGTCCACTTTCTTTGGGCACACACATTAGACATTTTTTTGTTATGACAATTTTTCCCTCCATATGATCAGAGTGTTGAGCTACTATGTAATGAGTATTAAATAAAGATAATTTAGGAAAGTCAAGAAAAATATGTAGTAATACTAATTAGTAAGTAGGAAAATTAGGACAGATAAAAATAGAGAGTTTAAGAAGTGAGTGAAATGTTCAAAAGACAAGTTCACCGCCATCACCCTACCACCTAGTTTGCGAAGTGGCGGTGAAGGCTCACATCTATTGTCTTGCTCCTGTTGTGTTTCCAGTCATCTTGTGTTTTCTTTGATTTCTTCACTAGTTTAGTATTTTTCTCTTTGTTGCTTCTCCGGCGCCGGGGATGGGAAATGTACCCTCTAGCAGTTCCCCTCCTTAGTGTGGGGGATCAGCTTTCTAGCGGTTCAATGTTTCTATTATTGCTATTTCAGCTCTTTAGGTGCCTTCGGTTTTGCCTGCTTCTTCACGCGTCTCACTCTATCATCAATGCCTGTTTCGCCATCTTGTTTTGCAGACAACGCTCGTCTGGGGTAAAATCAAATATGTTGTTGGTTTGTTCGTGTTGATTCTTTGATGGTGCAAGGTTCCATGTGCCCCACAAAGAGATGACGAATGATTTTTGCCTATTTTTTAATGTTTTTGCATTGTTGAGACTAGGCTTTATTTTTTACATTATAAACATGTACATGATACACATGACTTGTACCTAGTTTGTTGGTTTTTTGTTGGTTCGTTATTGATCTTGTTTATACCGTATATTTCAAGAACTATGTGGAGTTTGATTCCCATTAAACTATCTAGTCTATTGGAATACGTAGGTAGTTAGGATCTTTTTGTCCAAACTCAACTCATTGGTATGAAAATGATTTCCTTAAAAAAAATATTTAAAAGACATACGAAAGAGGGAATCACCTCTGATTTCCCATAAGCACGAAGAACAGTGATTGGTTGAGGCTTCCCACGAACATCATAGAATACAACCTGACCACTGCTCGTGCCAGCTGCCAAGGTTAGTCCATCATCAGTAAAAGCCAATGAAGAAAAAGGAGCCTCATAAGGAATGCAAGAAGATGGCTTCTTTGACCCTGTGTCGAAAGTATACAACTTCATGTCCAGACCAACACTAGCAATGACCTGTCAGACCCGCAAAAGCCAAATACAACAAGAAATTAATAACAGGCATGTAGCTCAGTAGCTGAGAAAGTGAAATACCAATGAAGAAATAAAAAATAGATAAATAAAACCAAGACAGCGAGACTGAGAAAGACCTTGTCATTAGATGGTGAAAAACTCACTCCAGATGTTGGTGCAGAGTGCTGCTTCAACCAAGAAACCTGCAATAGCATATGGATAATGATAGATACAACAGGGCATATAGAATATTACCATTCAGTGCAAAATCTCAAAGTTTGAAATCAAATGTAGTATCTAATCCTGGTATATAACCAAGAAGACCCAGGGTCAATTTTAGCCTCTAATGATGCAAAAATATGTGCAAACAAAACAAGAGAGCCACGGCTGGTGCAGAGTAACCATAATACTTAGCAATACAACTCATGCACAAGTCACAAGAAAATCACTTTTTGGTTTAGAAATATAACTGATTGCATAAGCATAAATAGTTGCACACTTCCAAAACGTGTAAAAATCATATGGAAAATCATGGCTTACCTTTCCAAGCACCTCTCTCATGTACAAGGACTATGAGACAAACAATTGTTTTAGCGATAGATAACTGAAATTACTGTTAGATGAGTTTCTGTCGATGCCATATGCACAAGTTCAAGGAAGCAAACTAAGAAGTCTGCCAAATCAAATGTTTTAGCTTCCATGGTGCATTCAAGTGGAAAGAAATACATGTTTTAGTGACCCATTACATGACTATTAGTTGTTTTTGCCGAGAACCTTTCCCACCTCACAGCACTTAAGATGCAAGATACAATCCTTGGCCCGTCAACAGGTCCATCTAGGAGTCTCTTCAAAGTTCAAATAATTGATGAGTAGATCTTATGTTTTTATTTCAGGTTTATGAGGACAGGCTGCTTGTAATATTTATCTTCCACACACACAAAACAATGTAGATATAACTACAAATATACTTTATCCCTTACATTTATCAATCAGGCAAACACATCCTTCTACGTGAAATTTTCAGTAGCTATGGCAGGGTTTTTTGTGCTTCTAAAGTAACAACCAATTAACTGAAAATAATAATCCATGAAGCTTGAAAACTTCATCTCACTGAGAATGAACTAAAAAAAGGCTAATAAATTTTGGAATATCTTTTATAGGCACCAATAAGCGGGGAAAAAGTAAAAGATTGAATGAATTACATATCCACTGAAAAGTAAAGAAGAAAAAGATCATAGCTTCTGCTGATCAAGTAAAGGCTATAGTACTAGTCCAACTTCCCCTAGAACACAATAAGGAATGTTATTTATGTCATCTCAAGAATGAACAACACATTTTTTTAATGCAAACCTTTGGACTGCGACCAGTTGTATCCCACAGGTGGATTGACCCATCATCACCAGCTGTAACCAAAAGGTGTCTGCTCATCCGAGAATAATCAAGTGCCCCCAAAACCTGGTCGTGATGTTTTTAGAGAAGAGAAAAACCATAAAAATCAAAATAAAACATATCATGCAGGGATTAGTAACATGAAACAGTATAAGCAACCTGTCCATTTGGGTCCCTGAGTTCAGCAGCCCTAGTGCCAGAAGCGAGATTATGAAGTATAATATCTCCTTTACGGCTAACAGAAGCTATGTGCTCATCTTTGCAGTTGTACATTGCACCTGTTATAGTATCAGTGTGACCTTTCAACCATTTTACACATCGCTTGTTTTGCAAATCCCAAATCCTCACAATGTGACCAGTTCCACCAGAGCACAAATATCGAGACCCCTTGTTGCTAAAGCTGATTGTTGATATTGATTCTGAAGACTTGTATGTTTAAACAGAAGACAACAAAAAAAGGGAAAATCAAGCAGATATTCCATGATGTTAAAACATGGAAAGATAACATTAAGTGAGACACACAAAATGCGGCTCATTTAGTATTAACTCACTCCATCAAAACTTTTAAACAGTCTAGGAATTCCACTTGATTATAGAGCTATTCTTGACATTCATATTGGCTTCTTATAATTTTCAACCATGAGCATAACATTTAACCAACTTTAGTGTGCCAATTTATTTTCCACACCCAAGTCTAGAACTGTACTGCCACTAGAGAGAACATTCATGTGCAACAAAAGATATTCCATTCTCAATCAATTCGGCAACCATGAAATGATCAAATTCTTCTGTTTTAAAGCCCAATTGGGGCAATCTTGTCTACTGCAGCCACATTGAACGCATAATGTCCCGTCACATCCACATACCACATATGAAAAATGGCCACCATCCCAGAAACTCCAACTCATTAACCGTCTATAGAACAACACCATCTTACCCATCGCATTGTCCACAACTTATTTGATGCAATAAACAAGCAAGAGAAAATCAAACTAGACGTCTTCAATTACAATGAAACGCAAAAAACATCCAATACAATTATCTACCTCGCCGGTTTCGCCCCTAGCATTTTTGGCAGGTACCGTCCACAAACTTTGCCCACTTTTCCTCCACAGTGATATTTCACCGTCGTCGCCCGCACTTGCCAGCACCAAATCTACAATTCAAAAAAAGATGTACAAATCACAATCCAAAATACACTTGAAATATAAAGGGAAACTATCAACAGACGGAATACTGAATAAATTTACAGATTAAGACTAACTGTTGTGATTCCACTTGACCGAATTGACGCGAGTCCCCGGAGACGGAGAGTAGGTGACAACGCAAGGGTTTTGGGGCTCCCCCGAAATGTCAAAAAGCTTTACGGAGTCGCCGCCGGTCGCCGCCAACAGAAACTTGGCTGATTCAAACGAATTCATACTTTGAACAACAATGCGCGCGATCGATCGAGGGCTCTCGAGAAAATCACAAAATGGGTTTCTGAAAATGAAAATAAAAGCAAAAAGTTTAGAGAGAGAGAGAGAGAGGAGAGATGATTGTTGATAGTGTGAGAGTGAAGGTACGTATTGAAAAAAATTAAGTTCAAAAAAATAAGGCGCCTTTAAATTTTTTGGGAAATTGGAAAATTGAAATAGTGGGTTTTAGGGCTGACGATATTTCTGGTGTTGTGATTTGTGAGTGGGGTCTCATAATTAACAAACACTGTAATTGTGTAATTCGATCACAATATGCGTATGTATGCGTATTATGAATTGACAATTGGATCCCACTCAATTTAACTATTACTCCAATAAGGAATATTTTGAGCTCGGACCGGCGCTTTCCGACCTTTTTTCCTATCCAAGTTCGATTTTGGGAGACGACTTCTTTGTTTATCTGTTTCCTCCGCCGTTATCTGAGTCATTACTGCGGCGGTGCGGGTGGCAAGGGTTTACCTTTTTTCCTTTTTTTGTCTTGCTTTCGAGAATGATAATTTTGTTGCCTTTCTTGATTTATTCATTTTTCAGACTATTTTGCTTTTTTCCGCAAAATTTTCCTCTTTTGGGTTGGCTTTTCCCTTTCGTAAGAGTTCCACAATTCCCTTTATTATGAGGGCCTAGTGTAACAACTCGGTTTGTTGCAAGGCCGCGGATTGTTATGTGCTTTCAGACAAGCCTTATAGTTCAAGAAAATATGCAAAGATCATTGGAACTTTGATGTATATTGTACTCGTCTTAATCTTACATGTTCAATAAATAAAATAAGCAGATTCATATGCAATCCAAGTAGAGAACATTGGACAGCTTTAGTGAGAGTTTTGAATATTTAAAATATACTCTTAGCTTAGAGCTAAATTACATGGGATATCCTTATGTTCTTGAAGGGTATTATGATGCCAATTGAATATCCCAATTGGATATCAAAATCTAGTGATTCATTTTCCACTAATAGATACGAATTTATTGGAGGAGGATTTGTGTCGTGGAAGTCGACGAAGCAAATGAGTATAGCTTTATGCACCATAGAATTCGAGTTTATAACTTTGGATGAAGCTGGTGAAGAAGCTGGATGGCTTCGCCAATTTTTAAAAGATATTTCATGTTGGAAGAAGACTATGCCTTCAATGATGATTCATTGTGATTGGCAAGGCAAAAATCATATGTATAACGGTAAATTAAGACATGTACGGCATCAACATATTCCATTCGACAATTGATCTCTAGTGGGTTTATTTCTATTGATTATGTCAGATCTATAGGTAACCTAACAGATCTGATAACTAAATGATTAAATCAAAATCGATTGAGCAAGTTGCTAGAAATAATGGGATTAAAATCTACACCTAAATAATTATTATAGTGGTAACCCAGTCTTGATGATTGGAAATCCCATGAACTTTGTTTAATGGGAAAACTAAGTTACATGACTTCAAGTAATAACACTTTGAAAATTTATCTTCTTTCATTCCCAAGAAAGCAATAAAGTGTTGATATGTGCCAGTGGTAAAGGTTGAGTCTTATGACTGTTAATGGCTCATACACTATGTAATGGTTGAGTATTGCAAGATACTTATAGGAGACTGCCTATATAAGTGAGAAGTGAGAGTCGCTTCAATGAATACTTATGAATCTAAAGGTATTTTCCATAAATCGTAACAAAAACAAATGTGAGAACGGACAACGATATATGCTGTGGAGGAATAGTTCAACATTATGCTCACTAATCCTCCTGTGTGTCCGATTATATTGAAATTGATATGTCCAAAGCCACAAACTACCTTTCATTGTGGAATAACATTCCTTAAGAATGAGATATGCATTTGTATTCAAATTCATTCGGTATTTCCACTCATGTGGATATTTTTGGAATTTATACTTTTGAGTATAATTTAATAAAGAAATATTTAATTCATTGGAAATTAAATAGCATAAGATCAATTTACGTTTTACAACGATGATCGTAAGTATATTTATTTTTCTCAAAATCGAATACCGAATAGTGATAAATAAATTACTAAAAGATGGATAATTAAATAAGTTGTAGGAAGATAATTACAGAGTGAGATCTTAATTAAGAAATGAGATCCTTAAACTCCACATATTCACTTTGGTTACACCATGAAATATAATATTATATTTAAAGTTTTAGACCTTAATATGTAATAACAAGCATGCAAAACGATCAAGTGTTGGTTCAACCCATACGCATGCACGCCCTCTGAGCCGAGCCCGTGCATGTGGACTTGAATCTTGGCAATTGGGCTTTAGTCTTAGGTTTAGCTCGAAATATATTATATTTTTTGGGGCAATGTGTAACTTCTGGACTATCAATCTTTCTGCCATTGCTTGAGCCTTGTTGTTAAGGGTGAGGGCAAAATGAGATCTGCATTGGAGATTTGGGAACTAGACTTTAATTGATTTCATAGAGAAGACGAAGATGCCGGCGACATAGCCCCCACTGAAGCAACAAAGCCGATTTGATGGGCAATTTTCTGGGTAATGTTCATCAGTGCTCCAAAGTTATTGTTAGTTTGGTGGTGAGATTCATCATACGCTATGTATGCTATTAGTGAAAGCATCATTGGTATGATCTAAGAAGAAGAAAGAAAAGAAAGGAAATACTAAAAAGGGTGATTTTTCGTATACTCCTCAATTCCTCTATGTCTGATACAATATAACATTAAATTCCATTCTCAAGTAATGTCACCATTCTACCCTTCCAGTACAATGACTAAGAAAATAACCACAAATAATTATAATTAGAGCACACCAATTATTTGCCCCAATTCTACTTAGTGTAGTAAGCTTTAAGGTTGAGTTATATAGTCCTTCAAGTAGTTAGACAGACGCCAGTGACGAGTGCCCCATTATTCATCAATATAAATAGGTCATACATGAAAGGGGGAAGGGGAAAGGAAGGTAACGGGTAGAAATGAGAACAATTTATTTATTGTGAGAGAAACTTTAAAAATAAATAAAAATTAAATTGATTTTATGTACATATACTTTTAAGGGGGAATCCCTTTCTACCCCCTGCCCTAAACCGTTTCTTCCAGTCTACCCCCTTATGGCATTCTTCCTTCTGTATCACCCCCTCCCCCACCAAAATACTCCTTCTTCAGCCCCTCTCCCAAATACAGGAGTTAAAGAAAAGGCAAAAGAAATTCAATTGCAATTTTGTTTTAATAGTGAGAGAAAAATTTGAGAGAGAAAAATATCTCTTCCTCCCTCCCGATCGATTTTTGTGGTGAACGATCGAATATGCAATTCATTTATGCATTCCAACCGTGAGAAACCTTGATCAAGGAGTTGACATTCGATTGCCCACCTGCACACCGGCAACTGAAGAGAAGCGGGGGAACTTGAGGCATTCCAGGCGTGAGGAACGCTACTGTTAACACCGAACTGGAGTAATGGAGACGTCGAGCAACAGATTGGAAGGGCCGAACGGGACAGGGGCCTCCACCGGGGAACCATCTGGGACGAGAATGTAGTGTTTTTGCTTGGGAAAACATTCCTTTTTGGTATTGAGAAAAATCCCAAAAAAAAGGGTTTAGTTTTACGTGAGTTATGTCTATTCCAGTAGTTGTGATGTAATATTTCCCTTTTTTTGCAGTGTTGATGCCGATGGATTTGGAAAAGCACCATTAAATGGTGAACTGTTGGGGTTTTGTGAGCGTGATGGGCAG
>MAYD01562800.1:0-10641 GCA_001909325.1 Ruellia speciosa
TAAAAAACAAGACAGCACAACATTGTTAGTTCAAAAATTAACCACATTGATATGAAGCTAAATCTCCACAAACATTTGTTTTAAAAACTAATGCTCTAAGAATCCTCGAAATTCCTCTTTCAATGTCTTGTGAATTGCACACTCTACCCTTCGAGCTATGGCAAATACAGGACATAATAAAACAATTTTTGTCAATTAAAAAAGAGCACACACCTCCATTTTCTATTGAAAGCAAGAAATTGAAATTTATATTATCGAATATAAAGTGTAAAGAGAATCACTATTTTGTTCCCAAAAAAACAACCTATAAGAAAACAGCCAGCCAATAGACAACTTCAATTCATTCAGAAATCACCCAAAATTCCCAAATCGAGTAATCTAAGGTTCGAGGTATACCTTCGAGGCAACAATCGAGGTTTTTACCTTCGAAGTCGAACGAGACTACCAACAGGTGTTCAAACAACTGGAATCTCCGTGAGCAATCGTGAAGTGGAATCCCTCACTTTTTAACAACAACAGGAAAAACCTGTAAAATCGAGCAACACCCAAAATTCCCAATAGAAAAATCTACGGTTTATAGAGAATACCTCTCGATCAAACGGATGGCCGGAGAATACCTCTCGATCAAACGAATAGAAAAATCGTGAACTCCCGTCGCCGAAAGTAAGCCGGAATGTTGCCGTGAGCCATTGCCTTGGGTCCGCCAGTGACTTCGTGGGTTCAACAGTAGTTCGAGTTGTTCGCACAGGATAGGGTTAGGGCTCGATTGCAAAACAAGAATTGAAGTCTGATGTTCTGTGTCCAAATGGCTCGTGAGGGCACATTTTAGTGCTTAAAAGGGCGACGGATCACATAAATCTGTTGCCCTAATTGTCGCCCAAAGGGCGACGAACATCAGTTACGTCGCCAAAATCATAGCCATTTCAAACACGATTTGTAGAGGGCGATGGAAATAAAATCTGGTCGCCCAATTCATCGCCAAAAGGGCGACAAACACAGGTTCGTAGCCCTTTTTCGTAGCCCTTTCTCCTGATTCTTGTAGTGTATGAACAAGCACGAAGCTCCAGAATCAAAAAGCACAAAGGCAGGATGGGTCGCAACCACGATAGATCCTAAGGCATAACAACAAGGAATAAACATCCTAGTTCGCAAAACAATCAGGATCAAAAGGACGATACTAAAGAAAACACGAAATTTAAAACGTACCCACCATCACATCATCACGGCAATCCGCCGTAGCCCTCTTTATAACGTTCAGGCGGCCCCCACGCCCAGCCTGAACCGATCTAACTGGATCAGCAGCCACCAACGCCCTCTGCTGCTGCTGTCCACCCTGCTAAGCCCTTAGGCAATATCTCCTGATATGACCTACGCCCTGACAAATCCAACAACGAGGTGGACCGTCCTGAACCGGCGCACGGGGCTGGCCGTCGTCACCTCAGCCTCTGCCTCCCCACCAACCACCAGCCTGGCCACTATCTCTGCATCCCCATCGACCACCAACCTAGCCACCGCCTCTGCCTACATCTCTAGGGCGTCCACCGCTCCTATGATCTCTGAACTGTCGTGCATCTTTCTCTCTCTTCCTACTCTGCCATACCCATCTCTCATCGGCCCTCGCCCTCTCCAAGAACAGGGCCTAATCATACGCAGTCGACAATGTGGCATGGCCCATCTCATTGAAATGCCATTTCAACTAGTAATTAGTTACCTTCGACGCTATACGCCTAATCTTTTTACCCGTTTCTTCTACTGGAACCTTGGGCTATAAATTAAATTGCAATGACAAGCATCACAGTCAGAAAAATCTCTGTAGGTCCGAAAGAACAAAACAGTAAGCAACAAGTCTTTCAGTCCTCTAATGTATTGAATTATAAGCAACCATTGGTTATATGTTTACAGGGAGCAGGAATGGGGCATCTCCCAAGGAGCCACCAAGCAGCTTCAGCGATGCAACGAAGCCAGCAAGACGCACAGCTGCTGTTCCCTGCAGGCAACAGGATTCAGAATTATATCTACGCAGAATTCTTTAAATTATATAATTCGAGAATAAGTATGATAGTGCAATACCTGTATGTCATCTTTATTGACCAACACCGTGGTGCCGTACTTAGAGAACATCACAAATACATTGATTCCTCAACCAATTCCACTCATGCCCCATTTGTCCATCGAAATATAATAACTAATCATTTTTTAACACAACAGAAAGTAGCAGGACCAACAAGAATTAACAGTATCAACAAGTCCGTTTCCTTGGAATCCCATTTCAAGTAATGAACCCATTCCATTCATTCCTCAATTTTGATTCCAATATACAACAGCAACAAGTAACAGCACCAACAACAAAATAGTCATACTACACGCACATTGTCATCTAACATTAACAAAAAACAGCAACCACACACCTGTAACAAAAACTGCACACCAAGAACACACCCTTTCAAAACCCAAATTCTAATCGTCACTCATGCGTCCAATTCCAACTTCAATGTACTTAATTAAGTTGTTAAGAACCAGACCTTGTTGTTAATCTCGTTTGAGTAAATGGTTGTTGAAGGAGGGAACTAGAGCTGGAACAACAACCTGAATAACAACATATTGAAATGCAAATTAGATGTTTGGCATCATGCAGCAACTTTATGCTTAACCTACCCGCATAAAATAGAAGACATTGTTTGAATGTATATACTACCATATTTTCTTCAGTCGTCGTTCAACCGTTGCGTGCCTGATCCGGCACTCCCACCGCTCTCGGGAGGCCGGTAAGATCCCTCCCCCGGTGGTGGTCTCGGGGAACGAGGTGGAGGAGGCTCAATACCGACCACGCGCTCAAAAGCCTCGATGCGCGTGGACATCTCTCGTTGCGCAACTGTCAGATCATGGAGCGTATCCCCATGCGACCTGAGCAGGGCGAGAATGCTGCGTATGTCGTCCTGAAGCACTGCGGATGACTGCTCCCGACGAGCCTGTGCCTGTGTTACAGTAAATGACAATAGTATTAAATGAGCCAATGCACAGGAAAGCATGATATTGAATGAAGCATTTAAAACCCAATAATTTTCAAGGCGTACCGTAGACGACTCAGGTATGTCCGATGGTCTCGCAGCCACCTGGGTGGGCACATGGACCCGATGGGATCCGAATCCGTACACGCGCCTCGCACCCCGCTGGGTGGACAAGGTGTGTGCTGCCTCAACCAATATGGCATCCTCGTCGATCGGAGGATCCTCGGGCCCTCGAGGCAATTGCGATGCACGGTCCAGGAGAGTCTCCCACAATTCCTGGTATGAAGGTCACATTAACACACTGGCACAATGTAATCAAATACTGTCGCGCGTGAGGTTCAACGTCTAGGATTACTTACAAACATGTCCGCACTACCGCGATTCCCCCACAGGGTGGACCAGGTTCTTCTGGCACCTCACCCCCCTCGGCATCTAGACCATCAATATCTGGCTGCTGCCTCGGCGGTTGGGCAGGCTGTGCAGCCTTTCGGGCATGCATCTCTATGTATGTGGCGGCGATGGTTGCCCGTTCGCCAGCAATAGTCTGCTTCGTTTCGCGACAAGCATTGGAAACAGTAAATGCAATTAGCAACAACAATACTTGCGGAATAAAAACAATAAATGAATATTTTCGTCATACCAGATCCACACGGACACATGTGAATGACTGAGCACCTGCAGTATGTGTTCCCTCTGCCTGTGCAGTGCTCGGATCCGCACCCCGCCGTCTATTCTGACGGTTGACTTCCCTGCGGTGACGCCAATTGGCGTCACCCTCATAAAAGGCCTTCCAGTTATCCCACGCCGCATCTGGAAGCTTCGAAAAGGGCTTAATGTTACTTCTCCTGTCTCTGTAGATCTTACCCCCGTATGCCTTGCCGACGAGGGTGCTCCAGGCCTTCTTCATGGTCAAATCCGGGGTGTCATCATCCCAATACCAAAACCTCTGCGCGTAGTTGCATATACGACAGTGAGACATATGAGTGACGATAACTAATTCAATAAACGAATCTAAAATAACGAAGCATACTAGACCTTGAACTCCCCCAGTAGAACTCGTAAACTCATTCGCTTATCCAGCTCCAGACCATCCCATGCGTCTCGTCCACCATCTGTGGGAAAACGTGGGTGGTGGTGAAAGTGGAAACGGGGTTCGATGGCTGGATGTTGTGGTAGGAAATGTAGGCATCATCTAGAGAATGCCGTATTTTTAATCAAAAAGAAAAACAGTCTTTGCATTTTACCGGCTATCGGCGTCTATCCAACACCGCTGTGGCTGCGCAAGGGTAGGCCGTGTGTATACCCGACCTGGCACACTCCTGCATGCTGGAACAGCACGCCCGGGCACGTGCCTCCGGCCCCGTCCTTGTCCTTGCCCCGATGGTACAACCGGAGGTGCATCAGCAGGTTCTCGAGGGGGATCCGCTGCAAATGTGCACAATTACGATTACGGAACTATTATTACACAGCAATCTATTTCCTGGTGAGACAGCCCCAAACTCGACATCATCCTCTTTGTCTCATAAAAATTTTTTGGGAGATTGTTGTCATCCTTCGGTAGCAGGTCATGGATGATCTGCATTAGGGTATCGAAGCCGGCATCCGGAATGTTGTATTCTGCTTTCTGAGTTAGCAGACGGGACACACACTCTAGCTGAGACATATTGTCACTACCCGACCATGCCCTCCAATTGCATGCCTCCACCATCTCGAAGAAACCTTGTTGCTCGGGCAACGGCACCTCATCGCGTCCTTCCATTGCATCTACTGTCTCACCCAAGTTCTCACGGCCAAATGCATCGCATACCATTTCACGATATGGATCATGTGGCGCAGTCTGTTGGGGAGGGCATTGGACCACACCCTCGGATGCCCCTACACGTGGCTCCCCCTGGAAGAACCAAATACTGTACCCGTCGACGAACCCTTTTCTATATAGATGGAGCCTGCACATGTCTAATTCCTGGAACTCACAATTATGGCACACCTTGCAGGGGCACACGACCATATCTGACCCGCGCATCCACTCCGGGTGATTAAGACAGAAGTCGATGAACTGCTCGACCCCTTCAACAAACCAATCAGCAACTTTGTTTAGCCCTGTTCTTGGAGCGTACATCCAATCGTGATTTCTGTTGACACTCATCCTGTTTCTTTTATACTTTTGAATATATAGTTATATACCAATACCGGAGAGTCAATCGTAAAGCAAAATGTCCATGTCTATCATATTGAAAAGGTTAGGTTGCTAGTTACTCGTCACTAAAAAAATTCTGATCAGGCAGCGAATAGATATTACAGAACGTGTTACGTGCATAGGGAGGTAAGTGATTTAGGTTGAATGTAGGTTTCCTGGAAAAAATATATTTAGATTTAAGCCATTGTTTTCGGTTTCGAACCTAATAAATTCAGCAACTTGAGGTACTAACATTCCTGCTATATACAATATAAATCACTATATATGGTGTGGTCATAACTACACACATGTATTACTTCAATCGATGTCATGTATCCATTGCTAACACTTGTTACAATTGAAGGCATAAATAACATAAACAGCAATACATCTACCGTACCAACAGCCGTCTCAAATTTCCAACAAATCCGGCGTGAGATGCATTACAACAAAATGAATGAATAATGCACTTAAGCATAACAGCATTCATATTTTATTTCTGCAAGAATATCGGTGTTTTTATATTTTACAATATATTTATTAGTTTCACATGATTCTCTTTGGTTCATGTAAATCAAAACTAAGTTAATTAGGAAATCATTTCACGGAAAGGCATTGTTCTGGGATTCGAAATGAGGTTCGCTAGATCACCTGAGGCGTGTAGCAATAGATATTGGAGCAAGAAATTAGATACCACCGTCAAAACAGCAAGTACCACACAGACATGAAATTAACAGTTTCCCAGCAACTTGACAGATACACAGTCGTAACGTTTCAGCACGCAAACACCCTGAAGCAGGGCTGAAAAATATTCTCTAAATAAATCGGAAGGAACCATCATCGCATTAAGGATGCAATAAAGCAAGATTCGAGGAAAACGGACAAGATTTGACATGGAGACACACAGCAACAAAGTTCTGGTGTATGTAGCTATTATGGTGTGTTCCCTATATATTTACCGAACTGTTGCTGAACATATTGCACTTTCAAGAAACACCAACTGCCTCACTATATCAATACTCCAAACTGGAATAAACCCTACACTATATATTGCATTACACCATCATGTCTAGACAGAAGTACGCAGCGCAACACAGCATCAATAACAGTTACACCAGCACATGCATCAGTTAAATTCATTACACCATCACATCACCAGAGTTTAATTCGCCAACAAATGGTTCAAATTTTGGTACCAGGCCAGCAGAAATATGCTCCACAGTTTTATTATATGAACACTAATTCATCATTGAGATGGAGCACCTATATGTTTAGGGTTAATGTATGAATATGCAAGCCTAGAGAAAATTAGCATTACAATCTGCCCTTAATGTTCTTTCTTATCAAATTACAACTCAAGTAAATGTCTTGCCACAAGAAATTGTTTTTGTTTCCATGAAAACTGCTAATAATGTGTGTTATATACCTTCAGGTTCACATAAATTTCATTAATGGATTTTGATTTATTATTTTCAAATTATGCAAAATGTATGGTGCAATAGGTTGCAGCTGTGGAACACCGCAGCTGCTGCGCCACAGCCTGGTTCGGGGGGGAGGGTGGTGGGGGTGGGGCACAAGGTTCAACGTATAATGACTGTTCCAGGTTTCCATTTATCACAAGATATTAATGCTTATATCGTAGTATATTATTTCTACAGGAAACTTAAAATTTAAAAAACCCGAAGGTCCCAAGGGCTTTGGGAAGGATGATTCCTGGAATCTATTTCCTTTTAACATAGTTTTGGTAATTTTTTTCGTGCTTTTACTTGATTCTTGGAATTGATTATCAAAACCAAAAATTCTTTGCTATTGATTTTCTAGAAATATACTCTTGTCAATTTCCTTAATCTAATTCCCCGTGGTTTTATGCATAAGCATATTTTCTAAGAGGAATGTCCATTCAACATGGTGTTACTCAACAAATTCGCCGAGCAATTGGGTTTTTTGTACAACCTTTCGCATATATCAAAGTATACATTATATATATAATTTATACTGTTATATGACTTATATACTGTCAACCTACTTCAGCAGAACCATTTTCAAGCTAACAGGCAGCAGTAGTTAATATAAACCAAGCTTCGGACCTGAAACTTTACCTTCTTACGCAGTTACTATGTCCGGAAGTGAGCTGTTGAAGATCACTTGTACTTGATCTTTGGCAATGGAACCTGAAAAGCATAACAGCCACAATCATATTAAGCCCTTTTTATTTCAAAATAATTAAGGTAAACTAAACAATTACTTTCAATTGAAGAAGCGACAATATGTATGTTTCAATGGGCATAAACTAATGATGTTCTAATGTTGTTGTATTGTACCATATTTTTACATGGCAGCCAAACGGTTGTACCCAAAACACAGCAAGACTTGTTGAAAAAACAAGGAAAAAAATAAGGTATATCTAGAAAAGAGGAAACATCCGAGCAAATTAAAGCCTACCCTCTAAATTAATGGAATATCCATCCAGGAATGACACAAATCAAATGGGGACATTCGGAAATCCTCGAGTAAGAAATTCGTGTCAACAAAATTTGCACTCTCTCACACAAACATAAATATATGTAAACACTATATATATAATATCATCAATCAAGCCAACATCCCTGGTAGTTCAAATATAATATGTGTTTAAACAAAAACTATGGCAGGGTATCAGTTCAACAGCCCAACAACCCATCGTCCCAACAATTTTTGCTATAACAATTCAAACAATATGTATTCAATCTACGTGTAATATATAAAAGTATGGCAGGCTACCCGTTTTCCTGATCAAGTGTTAAGAATAAATGCAGTCATAAGCCATGTACATCAATTCCATCTCACCTGGACAGCGTTTCAGTAGCTTTCAGCAACAGCAACCAGCTAGATCGATGCTGGGATGGATCTCCTTAATTTCTATGCCAAGCTCCTGATCAATCCTTTACCTGTTATGGAGATATATAAATAAGTAGGAAAATGATGCAGCAAATTGCAAATTATGGACATTCACATGAATTTTTTATATATAAGTTTCAGATTACACCCTATAACCATGTGCATCTATTTCTAATGTTTCATAAACAGGAACATATCCTCATGTGTCGTAGTTTTTAATATCTAAACTTCCAGTTAAACTATGTTCAAAGCAAAATATATGATATTGCTTCTTCGTTACCAAGCAAAGCTATCCATTTTTTGTTTTAGTTAAATTATGGGGTGTGTGAGTTACATTGAAGCATCATTAAGAAAGTAACAGATCTGGAACACAATTACAGCATCACACCAGGAAACCTTGTATGCATTTTGCAAATTACAGTAACTACATATAAAATCTGTAGCCATCGAACCTGTACAATTAATTAGCCTTGTGTTTCAGACAGCAAATAACTAATCGTTAGTTCTTTCGCTGACAAAATTCTCTAGCTATCCTAATCTTTATGTTTTAAGTCATTCTATGTGGATGCAGTTGATAATAAAAAGAATCTCATGTTCTGTCCCTCAGCTTAATAAAAAAAATAATCCTCGTGTTTTGAGAGCAATGTTGTAGTGATCAAGGAAAGAAGATTCAACCTTGAAAAAATTGACAAGTTCCAGCGACTCACACATCCTGTCCCTCAACTTAGGAGTCCTCAAAACCAAACTAAATCAACTCCAAAAATTCTAAACATTTACAAGAAACAACAACGATATGTTTAGAATCCTATGCAGTAAGAATCAACTCCACTGGACTTCATTTAAGAACAGAAACACCTCACACAAAATGATATCGCCACAACTGCACAATGGTGATCGCATACACGCACAGAAAGCCAGACATCAGAGTTTGCTAATGAAAGAGGCAATATCAGGTACTTGCTTCCCATAGTAGAAAGATACATACTTCGGTGTTTGCTATTTGTAAAAATCCAAATAAATACATGCCCTATATATCTACTGTTTTTCTTTTCGTAATAACACAATAAAAAACACAATGCATATGTTCTTCATCCTGCAAGTAAGACAAATTTAAGCAAAAACACAACACATAGTGCATTATATGAAACCTGCAAATATGGAGCAAGATCAGAGAGCACATTCTCTGCGTTACATTCTAAACCATTTACTAGAAAAATAATTTCACACCAAAAAGAAGCTCCTCAAGTCCAAATCCCCATTCTGTCAATACTAGACACGGCAAAAAATACATTGCCCAAATACATTATACCCCCAATTTCCCCACACGGCATCCCGAACTCGCCCCAACCCCAGACGACATCCCTACACCGTACGTAACATAAATTCAACAAAACAACCAACCCATTGCATCCCAAGCAAAAAAATTCGCCGGCATGGCGGTTTCCAACTACAACAGCCACGCACCGCTACACAGAATTGAAATTCGGCTTACCTGAAGCAAGAAATCTGTTGAGAGTTACAGCTTTGTGTCTAGTGGAGCCATTCAAGCTAATTCATGCCTTAAAGAAGCTGCATGAGTTGGCTAATATTCATGCAGTGGCAGCTTTGTAAATAATAGTCTATGGCATTTTTGTAATATTTTGTAAGTCTATTTTATATAAAGCGTAGAAACGCTTCTGTAAGTTAACACGTTTTTCATAACAGAATTATTCAAATTTCTGTTTTCCCCTTCTTCCTGTTGCATTCCTTCTCTTTCGTTCTAGGTTTCAGTTTCTTCATGGTATCAGAGCTAGATTAGATCCTCAATTAAACTTGTTTCCGTTGTTTTCCTCCATAATCAGCTATGTCGACGAGTACTATTGGTGATTTAACTCCAATTTCGAACACAAATGCTGGAAAAACTGGTGTAGATCAGACTGTTGGTGAAGAACTCCAAATTTCACTGGCGGATCAACCTCATCTTCAGCTAGCACCGTTCCAACTCGATCACACTAATTGGATGTCGTGGCGAGTTGCTGTTACTACTACACTCAGCATTAAAGCCAAGGAAGGCTTTGTTGATGGATCCTTGGTTCCACTCACCAACATAGATCCACAGTACAGGCTGTGGCTGCGAGTGGATCGTCTGGTTTTGACTTGGCTAAGGAACTCTATGGTTCCTGAGTTGTCCAGATTATTTCTACATCATTCAACAGCTCGTGATCTGTGGAAGGAGCTAGAGGACAGATATGGACGAACTAATGGTCCACGAGCTCTTATGTTGAAGAGGAAAATATCAAGCTTCAATCAAGGTAACAAATCTGTCACAACTTATTACAGTGAGTTGAAAATGTTGTGGACAGATTATCGTGCCTTAAAACCTCTGTCTTCTCTTGGAGTATGCTGTATGCAATCTAGAATAAAGGAAGATGAAGAAGACTTCCTCATGCATTTTCTCATGGGTTTAAATGAAAGTTATGATGGTGTATGCAATCATATTATGATGTTAGATCCCCTACCTACTGTTAGTAAGGCATTTGGAATCTTATGCAATAGTGAGGCTCAAAAGGAAGCACTTGGATCAAACCAAGTTACCTCTGA
>MAYD01562816.1:0-12254 GCA_001909325.1 Ruellia speciosa
TATTGCTCAAATTATTGTTTAATGCATGAATTCCATCTATACTTGATATTATTCCGCAATTAATCATTCGGATTATTAAACCTTGTAAGTGGCTTGTATTTAAATAGCCGTGTCTAGAATGTTAATTTACTTTATTTGCAGTATTTGTGTATGATCCATTTTATATTTTTATCCGAGTTATCATTTACTACCTGATCATGTGATTAGTTAAACAACTGTGTGATAACTTAGATGCTCAATAGGAATTTAGAGCCTCGATCCGGTGGGCTTAGACCTTCTGCTAGACGCGTTCTCTGATTTGGATCAACACATAACAAAAAGTTCAGCCTTTATCGCTCAGCCCCAAAGAAGGAGTTGAGCGAGGCGGTAATTCCCTGTTGAACGAAAATTGGGGTGTTACAGGCAGACCCTGTCGTATTGGATGAGTGGGCATATTGTGTGGAACGTATTCTCAGGGCGATCGGGTGTCTGGTGGAGCAGCGGGTGCAGGTGGCATCTTTCTATCTGCGAGGTAGGGCTATGCAGTGCTGAAGGGCTAGAGAGGCAGACTCGACAGTACCACTAGGCCAGGACTGGGATGAGTTTACTCGGAGAGTTTTTCTATCAGACTAGGCTTTACATGGCGAAGCGAGAGCAGTTCCATGAGTTAGTCCAGATAGATGATATGTGTTACTACCTATTACCATCAGTACATTAACTTGATGCGACACGGGAGGGATTTGGTGCCGACGGATTCGCTGAAGGTGTGAAGTTTATTGATGTACTTCATGCGTTAGTATGACCTGATTTTAGGTACCCGTCGGTGGGTATTACACTGAAAGTGGCTTATGAGCATGCGTTGTTTGTGGAGCAAGCGAGTAGTGACACTCGGAGGTTCTTTTATGCACGTCGACGTAGTCGGGAGGAGAGGTCTTCGAGGGGATCTGATAGACGGGGGTCTGGTCGAGGGCAGAGTGTAGGGCAGCCTGTGAGACGGGGTGATGGGGGGACATGATGGAGGCTAGGGATGAGGGGATTCGAGTTGAGAGGGAGATTCGAGGATTCAATGTTACGAGTGCCAGGGGTATGGGCATCGAAGAGTAGAGTGTCCGACGGCAACACGGACTGCGCAAGGACGAGGTCAATCTATGATAGTACCCCCTCCATCTGTGGATAGAGATCCTTTACAGTGTTACTACTGTTGGAGTTTGGGCATAGACGAGAGGATTGCCCCCGATTTGCTCGAGATCGAGAGTAGTGGCAGGTTCAGGGTTAAGGGGTACCAGCACCTGGGAGAGATAGGGGTCAGACTAGTGGTTGGGGAGCACGGCTGAACGTCATCGGTAGCGATGAGGCCGAGCAGTGGTCTGATGTGTTAGCAGGTACCTTTTCTGTCGCGACTTACCCTGCTTATGTTTTATTCGATTCAGGTGCTTCTAGTTCTTTCATTTCTGAGCATTTTTGCGTGATACACCGGTTGAGGCCATAATTGCCCATGTGTCTGTCTTTGTTTATGCCTTCCGGGGATACGGTTGATTGTTAGTTTGAGTTTTCGGGTGTGGATATCGTAATCGAGGATCACGTGCTTCGGGCAGATTTAGGCGTGTTGCCTTTACATGAGTTCGATGTGATACTAAGGATGGACTGGTTGTCCTGATACTGTGCGTGGATTGATTGTGGCATTCCTCGGATATCCTTTAGGGATCGAGGTACTTATATCTCACATCATCATGTTTTGATTCCACCTTATATGTGTGTTGTGTCGGCTATTTCATTTGCATCTTTAGTGCGAAAGGGTTATCCTGTATTCTTGTGTGATGTGGTTGATGTGACTAAGGGGGATAGTGGGGTTAGTTCTATTCCTGTTGTTTCTAAGTTCCCGACGTTTTTCTCAAGGAGATTCCAGGGCTTCCTCCCCCTCATGAGATAGACTTTATCATTGATCTGGTACCAAAGGCACGCCTGATATCAAAAGTTTCATATTGTATGGCTCCAGCGGAGTTGAGGAAGCTGCATACACAGTTGTAGGAGTTATTGGTGAAGGGGTATATCTAGCCGAGCACTTTGCCGTGGGGTGCACCTGTTTTGTTCGTACGTAAGAAAGAATGCAATTTGCGATTGTGTATCGATTACAGGGGATTGAACCGGCTTACGATGAAGAACCGTTACCCGTTGCCACGTATTGAGGACCTTTTCGACCAGTTGCATGGTGCAACTATGCTTTCTAAGATTGACTTACGTTCCGGGTATCACTAGATTCGTATCGCCGAGGCCAATCGTCCTATTACTGTGTTTTGTACTCGATATGGCCACTTCCAGTTTACGGTGATGCCTTTAGGTTTGACGAATGCCCCTGCTATTTTTAAGGATCTGATGCACCGAGTTTTCCGCGCTTTGCTTGATCGGTGTGTCGTAGTTTTCATTGATGATATCTTGATTTATTCAGCTACTCGTCAGGCCTACGAGGGCCATCTGCGTACTGTTTTGACTACTCCGCGAGAGCACCAACTTTATGCGAAGCTCTCGAAGTGTGATTTCTGGCTTGATCAAGTTTCCTTTTTGGGGTATATCATTTGACGAAGGGCGTGTCTGTAGACCTGGTGAAGGTGGAGGTTGTGGTGAGTTGAGAGTCGCCGAAGAATGTTTCAGAGGTGCGTAGTTTCTTAAGCCTAGTAGGGTACTATCGTCGTTTCATTCACCACTTTTCTAGTATCGCTAGGTCGATGATGCAGTTGCTTAGGAAAGACGTGAGGTTCCAATGGTCCGAGAGTGTGAGATTGTGTTTCAGGAGTTGAAGAAGAAGTTGACGGAGGCTCCGATAATGGTATTACCTGATGACTCTAGGGAGTTTGATGTTCATACGGATGCGTCGTTACAGGGGTTAAGATGTGTACTGATGCAGAAAGGACACGTGATCGCTTACGCGTCTAGACAGTTGAAACCTCATGAGCAGAATTACCCTGTGCATGATTTAGAGATGGTAGTGGTCATCCACGCATTGAAGATTTGAAGACACTACTTGTATGGGTTCAAATGTCGAGTCTTCATTAATAAAAAAATTTGAAATTCATCTTCACGCAGCAGGAACTGAATAAAAGGCAGAGGCGATAGTTAGAGTTGATTGTAGATTACGACCTTGAGATTCAGTACCTAGAGGGGAAGGTGAACCTGGTAGCAGATGCCTCGAGTCGGAAGAGACCTCGATTGGGAGTAGCGACAGTGTCTTAGTGGATGTTGTCAGAGTTACGATGATTGGAGGTTGAGATCATGCCACACGAGGGGACACGATGGAGTTTGAGTGCGATGGTTGCAGTACCGTCCCTTTTGGGGGAGATTGTGTCATGTCAGGGGTGGAATCCTTTCATTCAAGATATACGATAGAGGATGGAGTTGGGACAGACCAAAGCTTTCCGGGTTGATGATGTTGGAGTTGTACGGATGGGTGATCGATATTGCATTTTAAGAGATCCACCAAAGTTGTGAGCCCGTATTATGAGTGAGGCACACAGAATGACATATTCGATTCATCCTAGAGTGAACAAGATGTATAAGGATGTTCGAAAGATGTTTTGGTGGCCTAGGATGAAGAAGGAGATTACAGAATTTGTGGTCCAATGCGCGACGTGCCAGGGGGTGAAGATCAAGCATATGCGTCCGATGGGATTGCTTCAGCCGTTGAAGATACCCACATGGAAGTGGGAATTGATTGCAATGGATTTTGTGACAAGGGCTTCCTCGCACTCGACGTGGATGTGACACCATTTAGGTGGTCATCTACCGATTGACAAAGAGTGCCATCTTCATTCCGATTTGATTGACATGGTCTATGGAGCAGTTGACGCAGGCCTAGATTCAACATATTGTATCTCGGTTTGAGATTCCTCATGGCATAGTATCGAACCGGGACTCTCGATTCTTATCACGATTTTGGACGAAGGTGCAGGAGGCATTCAGTACTCATATCAATCTTAGCACAGCTTGGCATATGATGTCAGACAGACGGACCAAGTGCACCATTCAGACATTAGAGGACATGTTGCGTGCGTGTGGACTTTCAAGGAACTTTGGAGGACCATTTACCTCTTGTAGAGTTTTCATATAAGAACAACTATCATGCGACTATCCAGATGGCACCATTTGATCGAGATGGCACCATTTGAGGCCTTGTATGGGTGGCGTTGTAGGACTCTCTTGTGTTGGAGTGATAGTACCGAATGAGTTGTGGTTGGGCCAGAGTTGATTGAGGATACTACAAGGCAGGTTTGACTTATTCAGGACTGTATGAGAGAGGCCCAGAGTCGACAGAAGAGTTACGCAGATCTTCATCGACGATAGTGGGAGTCTCAACCAGGGGATCGGGTGTTGCTACAGTGTCACCCATGAAAGGGGTGAAGCGCTTCGGTATTCAGGGGAAGCTAAGTCCATGTTTTATCGGGCCTTACGAGGTTGTAGAACGAGTGGGAAAGGTTGCGTATCGATTGGCTCTACCAGCCAAGTTGGGTGGAGTTCACGACGTTTTCCATGTATCGACAGTTACGCCGTTTCATCTCTGACCTTTCAAAGATTATCACCCCCGACACGATTGACTTTCAGCCCAATTTAGAATACAAGGAGGTACATATTCGTGTGTTAGACACCCATATATGGAAGTTGAGGCATCGTAGTGTACTAATGGTAAAAGTGTTGTGGTCTCGACATGGGCACGAGGATGCTACTTGGGAAACGGGGGAGTCGATGCGTACCCGTTATACTGATTTAGACTTACAACCTACTGCTTGAGGTTAGTGAACTTCTGTGTTTCATTTCGAGGATGAAATTTTCTTAAGGGGGAGAGAATGTAATACCCCGGAAAATTCAAACTTTGACCTTGGCTTTTGTTTCGTGACTCAGGGGCGCGTGTCGCGTATACAAGGCTTGTGAAGTGGTTGATCTTTAGCACACACGATTTTACCGGATCGGAATTTTGAGGTAATTCTTGCACTATCACCTTCCTGGCTTGTTGAGCATCATTTGGACCCCACTTGGGGTGAGGCCGTGGTATTTGAGGCCACGGTAGGGCGACAGCGGTGAAATACCGTGGAGTTTAAGGCGGTGATTTTTCTAACTTTTATTGTTGACTTATGCCTAGACACCTCATTTGATACGTGTCTTATGAATCTTATGGCTAGAAACCTCTTATTAGTCATTTGAATATACAAGTAGCTCTCTTGAAGAAGCAAGTTGGTGGGGAGGCATCTTAGCGCTGGTTTTCCTTGGGGTTGAGAAAGGTTTTTTGACCACTACTGTGCGTATATAATTATAAGTGGATTTGTCGCAAGCGCACGAATCAGTTGTAGTACAGCTTTTAATTTATACTCGTTTTGCAGGTGAGTGTCCAGGTCGATCTCGAGAAAGTATGATGAGTGAGTGCTAACCGATTGGTGATTGAAAATGCGTTAGAGTGAATGCAGTGAAAAAGTGTGAAGTGGGTGTGTGCTTCGCCGTGGCGAATGAAGTGAGGATGCAGTAAAGTAAAAGCAATAAAGTAAAATGCGGAATGATGGCGAAATAAAGTAAATGTGAAAAGTAAGTGCGGAATATGTAAAAGTGCAGTGAAGGAAAGTTAAGTGGTGCAAAATCAAGAAAAAGAGCGAAGTGGTGCCCCGAAGTATGATGAGAGTTCCTGCGGCAAGAACGAATGTCAACCTCGCTGAGTTATGCCTAGGCTCTCGCCTTGGGCTCCGCAGGGTTAGTGCTGGAATGGGGGTTCTAGGTGCGACATGGTTTCGGGATAACTTATCTTACTTAGAGATAGGTGTTCTTGCATATCATTCCGAAGGAAGATATCTCAGCTGTTCTGTTCCAGATCTCTCTCTGAACTACAGTGTTAAATGAACTTTATCTCAGAGTAAGTGTAAAGTATCCACAACCATTCCTTTTGCTCATATGTTCATCTTTAATACTTCGGGGACCACCTCTGGTTGATTAGTTACTTATATTAAATGTAAAAATAGAAACTAAAATTGAAGATTGCGAAATGATTGCCATAAGCGCAATGGACGATGGAACTTTAAAATCAAAAAGGTGCTTTGCAAAAATTTTAACTGACTGGAATTAAAAACTGGAAATGGAAAATGAAATCAGATTTAGGTCTAGATCTCTCTGTAACCTAAAAATGATGAACTGAAGTAATCTACTACGATGGCTGAAGTTAATTATTAACTACGGACGGATTTCTCCATCTAACTACTACTACTACTAATGACGATCTATACTACTGAATTCTATTCTACTTGGGCTCTCTCATCCTTGAAGTTTTCAGGGGCTTTTTATAGATGTTGGAGATGAGTGGCTTCCTTAGCTTGTGTGCTGGTAATGAGTCTTCCCGATTCCCAAGATGGTTTTTTAGAGGAATATCATCATTACTTGCAGAATGGCAGCCTTTTGTGTCAGAAACTGATTAATGCACCACCTAAATCCTTCGCTGCACCGCCCTTGTTCTAGAGTAGCTATTTGGCGAAGACTTCACCTGGCAATCTTGCTTGGTGATTCAGCGATCCCTGTCTTAAGAATCATCAAACGATTAAATCTCCTCGCCCTCAACGAAGGCGAGGTAAAATCAGCAAAAAGTTCACTATCCAGCGAACATAGCAAAATTACAAAAATGCACACACAAGTGACTTATATAACGCAAAAGTAGGTTTATCCTATGGTTTTCCTTAACGAAATGAGTAGGGAAATTAGGATTTTTCTTGCCCTTATCATTTTTTATCTTGGTTTCTTTAGGTAAGTTGTAGTATATGTTCCCATACTACAATATACACAGTTTAGAATTCTTGTTTGGACTTGTCTTGATTGAGAAAATCGAGTTCAAAGTCAATTGAAATTAAAGGGTACTTTGTGACAGTTGCGAGGAAGCTTTTGGGGGTCGATTTTCATTAAGCTACGGTTAGATTTTCGAGTTGGTGTCTTCTGGTGTTGTTGTCCTTGTTCCCTAGTTTCTAGATGTGATTTTGGAATTTTGATTGGACGAATATTGAATCCTATAGGAGGTCGTGAACTGGGCGGGTTCTTAAGGCGAGTTAGGGTTTTCAGCAAGTTTGAGTGCAATTTCAACAAGTTTAAACTTCCAGGCAAGGGGTTATTTTTGCATTTGGATCTTTGTTGTGTGTTCTTGTGATCTGAAAAGTTTTAATCATTTTGACTCTGTTTTTAATGCCGTGGTCTTCGGCACAGTACTTCTACTGCGTGGGAAATACCGCAAGAAACTGAGATTTCGTGAACCCGGTTCAGGCCATGGTTTCTAACCATGGTATTCAGGTTTTGAGGAATACCGCGAGACTTGGCAGCATGTTACAGTATCTGACGTGTAGTGTTTTGATAATGCTTGCTTTACGATACGTGCGTTTCGATTTATGACATAGTTGTTGGTAGGATGTACTCATCTGACGATATATGTTGACATTGATTATTGCTGATATCTGATGCGTATTGTTGAACTATTGAACTGATGATTTGGCCCGTTTGGCCACCGTACTGTATATGATAATCGTGTTTTCGCCCGTTTGGCCTCGTGTGAATACAAACACTGACTTTGGCCCGTTTGGCCTATGTTATGATTGTGAACGTGTATAAGGCGGTATGGCCCCGGTTTTGAGATTTGGTGACTCTGCGAACCTGGGTGTTGTGAATTGATTTTTGAGCAAAGGCCCCGAGGGGCGCGTGATTGATATTTTTGCTCGGGTGGGCTGTGTTGCATGATGTTAATTCAGTGCGTGTGTGAGTTGCTCGACGAGAGGTAGCTCACGCGAGGACCCTGTGATTGATGACTTAAGCTGTGATTGGGATTGGCACAAGCGCCAGAAAAGCCAGGACCTGTCCCCTTAGTGGGAAGGTCTGAGGGTCTCCGAAGTGACCTTGAAAACTAACAGCAGGACGCACGCTAGGCATCCTACTTGTTGCATTTGCATCTATAGGTTAGATAGGTGTATGTTAGGATCATGCACCACATGCACTTTAAATTCTGTATTCATTTACTTATTACTGCTTCTGTTATTTTATTGCATCATGGATTGGTGTCGGTTATTGCTATTATCTTTTGTAAAAAGGGGAAACGTATTTCTTAAACTCAATTTCCTATTAAAGAGGTTTTCGCCTACGGGGCTACCCCTTACTCAACTTTTGCTGAACCCCAAGTGTTTACTCTTTATGTACTACTGATAGCCATGACTAAAAGCATGCGGGGATTGCGGGGTTGAGAGAACTTATATTTTGAACACTAGTATACTAGGAGTCGTGTGTTGTCGTTGCTTTTGGACTACGTATTTTGACTTACTCGCTGGTTTTCAGTTATATATGTTTTGACTCGGTATATTTAGCTTATAACAGCTGTAATGATTTTAAATTGATTGTGTGTTCGTATATGCCCTGTGCTGAGGATCTCAGGCTAACTGGCAACTAGTCTTGGCTAATCAGTATGGCGTGACGCGCTGGTGGAAGAAAGGGCGTTACAACCAATATGGTCGAAAAAAAGCCTATTCCTAATCGCTGGGGAAGGAATATCCAAAATGTGCACACTTGGGGTTTGTTGATGTTCGAGCTTAGCTAAACCGCCTGCAACCTCATTAGTTTCGTTGTAATCATATCGAATGATGCAAAACTGGAAGTTTAAACACAACTGCTAACACGCAGTGATGATTGCACCATCGGGTTGCTGCTTCGATGAAGAAGAATTGATGAGCTTGACCGCAACATGTGAATCGTTACAAACAATTACGCAGTCAAGGCCACGACGCTGAGCTTCAGCGAGCCCGTGCCAAATAGTCCATAGCTTGGCGCATTAAACTGAACCTATGCCAATGTTTGACGTAGAAGCAAAGAGTCAATTCCCATCGAAATCCCTCACAACACCTCCACAAGCAATACAACCAGGATTAAAGCGGGCACTACTATCAGTGTTTAAATAAATTTTAGTTGTTTGAAAAAGTTATTGGTCAAATCCTTCTCAAAGGTTGCGTGAAAAACTAAACCTTACTTTGGAGGGGGTTAAACTACATATCTTTTGTGTACCTTTGATGTAAATAATAAAAATTCTTGCCTGACTTATGCATAAACCTTTATAATAAAAATCTTTTGCTAATTATATGAAAATGAAATTTTGATTGATCGGAGGGCTGTGGATGGAGCTTCACCCTTTTAATTTCTATAAAAAAAAATTAATTTTATTATTTAAGGCAAGAACCAATTTTGTTTCACAATGTACATTTCCTTAATTAACCACCCTAGGAATTAAAAAACTACTAATTGAGTAAAAAAAAACACAATTTTACATTCATTCATATCCCACTTCTTCCCTTCCTCTTTATTTTTTTCTTACATTTTTTTCCCTTTTCATTTATCCCATAATACCATTCAGTTTTAACAATTTGTTTCTTTTATAAACGCATTTGAAATATTTTAGATATATTATTAACTACTATTTCGATTCACAAATATTAATTTTACTTTTATTTTCAGATTGTTCATAAATAATAGGTGCGTTTGTTTTTGGTTAAATTTTTATCTCATTAATTAATAAAATATTTTATATCTTTCCATGCTCACAAATATTTCATTTTTTTCTCTTTAGCCACTATTAAAACACCTCATTTCTTTCTCTCTTTATTAAATCATGTGTACAAATGTAACGCCCGGAATTTTTCCTCAATTTCCTCCGGTCAGGCCTCGCGGTATTGGCTCCCAGGGCTCACGCGGTATTAGGACCCACTTCAATTTTGAGTTTTAATCCCCTTCCTCAGTTCATTTTCTTCTCATTTCAGCTCTCACTCGACAGGTTTTAATCCCCTTCCTCAGTTCATTTTCTTCTCATTTTAGCTCTCACTCGACAGAAACCATTTCTCCTCCTCTCTTGGTGTTCTCTTGAAGAGCTTGTGGGTGTGGAGGTTTAGGAGGAAGTTGGAGATTGTTGCTCGAGTTAAATCCTTGTCCCCAATGTAAGAAATCTTCCATTCCTTTGGTGATTGAGCTTGTTGAGTTGTTCTTGGTTGTTGAAAGTCAAATAGGTCTTGACTAGGGTTTCGAGTTTTTGGAGCTTGTGGCTCGATTCAAGCTTGAGGAAGTGTTTCTTAGTGTTGGGAGAGGTGAGTTCTTTGCTATCCATTGATTCCCCTTTGATTTTTGAATGTGGAAGCAAACCTAGGGATTATGGATGTTTGGTTTGAATCTTGGTTTTTAGGCTTTGGTATTGATTGGAGAGGCTCAAGGAAGCTTGGAAAAACATCCTAAGACCGAATTCCAAGCAAGGGATAAGCTAAAAACTTGATTTCCCAACTTTCCCCCTCGGTCGCGTTCTCTGTCTGTGCGACAGCAGGACTCGCGGTTTCCACGAGCGGGCTTGCGGAATCAATTTCCACAGCCCATTTCCACGACACCTGGTGTGTTGCGAAAATTGTGTTTTTCGCCCTTTTTCGCTTTATGATGCTTAGTCTTGGCTTTTGCCCCTTTTTTCCTACTGATTTGGTAGCTTGATGTCGCGTCTTGGTTATGGAAGAATTGATGATTATCACTTGATAAATATGTTCGAAGTTAACATTGATAACTTGGGGAAATTCTTGGATAATTGAATATGCATATGAGACCGAATGATGAATATGATGGGCAACTATGTGAATTGTGGGAACTTGGATATATTTGTGGAGGCTTGAGATAAATGATGAAAGATAGCTATCATGATATTAAGAAATTGAGGTTGACTAGAGACTTGCTTATTCTTCATGATGAGTTATGATCCCCCTTATTGGTTCATTGTGTTATGTACGAGGCATGTGCGGGTATATGGCTATGGCAAGCCCTATTTGAGATATGCATGATTGATATGACACTGTCGGTACGCGTAGTATCATGAGTGTTTGGTTTGATATGGCATTGTCGGTATGTAGATACCATGGGTGCCTGGGTTGGTGATCATTAGGTAGGAGCCGGCCTAGGCATGACTCTTGCATTTGCATATAGGGTAGATAGGTGTATGTTAGGACATGCATCATATGCATTTGTGTATGTACTGTGGTTGAAGCACCGGTATGGGACGGTGTGATGTTTATTTATATGTGTCTTATATCCATGCCTTATTGTTTATTTACTTGTTATTGATTCATTTTCTCCTTGCTTGTCTATTACCCCTTATTCCTTGATACTTGTTTATCCCTTGCTCAGTACTGTGTACCACTCATTGCTTTTCTCTTTTATAGATCCTCCTGGAGGCGCAGCCGCATGACTTGGGATTTGGGTTGAGAGGACATAGTCGCTAGTGTAGGATGCATCCATTAGCCTGCTTTTGCTTTTCTTTTCTGTTACTTACTTGACTTTGATTGGGATGTTGCTATGATTTACATTACTGTCGGCTTATGGCTATACTAGTTCCATTTTTGGATCGCCGGGAGGGCTTGAATCAGGGCGGGAGGCTCGGACATGTTGACATTTTGTGATTGGTCATGGAGGACCTATTTTGCTTGTAGATGTTGTTGATTTACACTACTGTTTAGTTACTGCTTACCTTGTTCTTATGCATGTAACACATTAATAAGTGATTATAATCCCTGCTTGCTTGCTTGTTTTACTCAGCCTTGTGTCAGTGCGCTTAAGCTAACTGGCTACTAGTTTAAGTAAACTAATACGACAGTAGCATTCCAAAAGGATTTTAAATTTTTGGGGCGTTGCAACAAATCAAATGTAAGTAATATTTATAAATGGAAGGAGTACATTCATTTTAAAAAAAATTATGCACACATATAATGTGCACCTTTAGCCAATAATTTATAGAGGTAGCAATAAATGAACAATTAATGAGATAATAGTAAACAGGATGTACTCAAATGTGTGTATTAGATATAAACTACTCACATATAGATATATATTATATTGTTTTAAATTTACAAATAAAGTATAGTAATTCAATGACAAAGGCATTAACTCTTAAAAAGTGGGGGTGGAGGTGGGTTCAATTCTTTTGAGTGACAAAAAATTAACTTATTTAAACTTTCATTGATTTAATGTGATGAGGGGTAAATTTGTAAGTTTACATTTGTGACGAACCAAGTTGCTATTCTACCATCCTCACACCTAGGAGGTGTTTGACAAATAGCTGATAGTCGGTATAATTCGCTAATAGTTGATCAAGTTAGTTGAATTGACTAATTGATTGAATTAGCAGTTTATATTAAAAATTTTAGTAAATAGTTGTTTGTTGTTAACTATTTTATATGTAAAATGACTATTAAGAACATATATCTTCTTGTATT
>MAYD01562845.1:0-12914 GCA_001909325.1 Ruellia speciosa
GATTAGGGTATTCAGTGTTCCGTTCAGTCGTGCATTGGATAACCCCATCATATCTCTATTCACATTACGATGTTTTGGTATATGGTTTGGCTTTGGGTGATTCCAGCCTGCCCTATCCAAGCATACCTAGCACTTGACAACGGGCCTGGCGGTGGAGCCCCTCGTTGTTTAAGTTACTCTCAGGTCGTTATATGCTCTATATGGTTATTTAACTGGTTGTGAACATGAGCTATCGATTAATTATTCTTGCTGCATGGTTAAGCTGCATGAATACAGATGACACGAATATTATGATGCATAAAAAGGATTTGAACCCCGTTGGGTTGCATATTGGAGATGCACTCGACGTGGAACACCTTGCATATGGCTCATGCATTTTATTTTCCGCGTGTATGTTCCGTACTTAGTCTTTCAACTAAACTGTGCTTGATGCATACGGGTGCTAAGTGTCCTGAGGATACACCTCCAGGCCACTAAGATCATGCGGGTAAGGCTGATGCCTTTTGGGTTTTCGTGAGAACGAGAGAACATATGTGTTTAACTATTATATGGGTTGTATTTCAGTTATTGATGTATGTTTTAAACTCTTGATACTCATATCATTTTGTTTATCGGCTTGTATCAAGTAGCCGAGTCCCGGACGAGGGACATTCTTTTGTAAACTGGTATCGCATGCGTTATTTGGTAGTAGAATCTTTCTATTATTATACGTGACTTGGGTGACTGACTTTTTCCAAAGGATATGGTCCAGTTTAGTGAGCTGCGATCAGAGGCGACACATTTCCCGAAATCCAGCGTACTCTGATGTGATAGGAATAGGGAACATGGTTAGCCTGAGCACCGAGCTTAATTAGGGTTAGGCCGTAGAACCCGAGTTAAGTTAGGTGTGGCGGTAACATCGTCCGGTCACGGGAACGGAGTGTTACAGTCATGACCCTGGATATGGGATGCCGGTAAAGGCATGTTACACTGTCGGTAAAGGCAATAGGTAGGAGCCAACCTAGGATGATATTGCATTACATCCATATATGTTAGATAGGTGTATGTTAGGTCATGCATCATGTGCATTTGTGTATGAATGTAATACCCCGTATTACTAGACCGAATTAGGATTAATTAATTAATTTTGATCGGATTAATTATTCACATTAATATGGGCTAATTTGGATTTTTGGGATTTATTCATTAATTAATAAAATAATTAATTTAAATCCAGAGGCTACATTTAGAAAATTTCATAATTTAAATTAATTTAACTATCGCATGCGACAATTAGTAATCAGACTATTATAATTTAATTAAGTCTGTGGGTGACACTTAGTAATCACAAATTCTCTAATTTAATTAAGTCAGGTGGGCGACATTTAGTAAATAGTGAATTGATAATTGAAATGCGAGTCTTTAAGTGAACAATGCGAATTCAATGTGGGACCCAGTAGAAAGTTAGAAAAATGCATCAGAAGACAAATTCAGGCAACTTTCAGAGACTAAGGCAAAGTTGCGGAAATCTGTCAACTAAGTTGCGGAAATCTGTCAAAGTTGCGGAAATCTGTCAATTAAGTTTGGGAAATCTATCAAAGTTGCGGAAATCGGCCAAATTTGCCCCAAATGCATGATCACCCTTTTTGTGCGGAAATACAAAATACCTGAATCACTCCATCTTGATTTCTTTTTCTTCCCAGGATGCGGAAACCTCATTTAGCATACATCATAACCTAAATTCAATTATTTTATTCCTCCATATTAAAACCTTCTCCTATAAATACCCATTTATCCCCTTTTAGGGTTTCACCACACTATTCATTATCTTCCCAAGCTTTCCATTTTTTCTCTCTGTAATTTTTCTTCAATCTGTGGAAATCTTCTCTCAAGCTCCAGCAAGTTATTTCTCTTCCGCGTGAGGTATACCATTTTAGCACACCCATTATTTCTTCTTTTTTACATCTGCAACAACATTTTTACTATTGCCTCCCATTTTATTTCATTATAGGAAAACTCACTGTTCTTATTACCATTGCATTTTTTAAGTTAATAAAATGTTAGAAACCCACTTATTTTCATGCTATTCATATAATAAAATAGGAAAACACATTATCACACATTTCACCACTTTTATTTGGATTAAATCTTGAGTTTTTGACATGAACATTTTGAAGGTCTATATGAACAAGATGAACACTTGAATCTGGACATGAACAGCTATATTAATCTGCCTTGAATAAATTGATTTTGAATCCATAATATGCCAACATTTCGCATGTCATGGCCCTGTTCATTTTCCAGCTTTGCATTAAATGACCCAAGTACTATTACTGCACTATTGCACTTTTTTGTCTGCACTTAAAACAAGACTTGTAAAATTCTGGCATCTTTCAAATTCCGCATTCCGCATCCCTCAAACATGTGGAATGGGCTAGTGAATCAAATTGACAATTAACTTATCAAATTACTTAATTGGACCTGTGCCTTACTGAATCAATTTATTAATTGATTTACTGCATTGAATCATTTCAATTTGGCCAACTGTACTGGATTCCATATTTATCTAATCAAGCCCAACATAATTAATTTAATCAATCAGATTAATGGGATAATTAATCACAAACCCAATTTAATTTATTCCTCTAATTATCCATGAGCATTTTTATGTTCAAGTCTACTAAACTAAATCATCCGGATAATTATTTAGGCTCTTCCGGTCCTTAAGGTTTGCGGCATAGGATTGTTGTGATTGGATTTATTACTTGAAGATATTATCAAGACGGTTGATAAAGGTATGGATACATACTTTGGGCAACCATAAGACCCACCTAATTATGAAGTACCAATTCTTATTTGGTCCGGTAAATTTTACTTAATGCTTGTCATTAATTCCTTTATTCATTTATCTCGTTATTTTTTTTTTTTTTTTTTGTGATTATATCATTGTCGGATTGTTTGTGTTATTAATTGTCATTCACTTGCATAATATACCTCGCATGTAATTTGGACTCGTATGAAAAATACTAAGTCTACCAAATAACGATCAAGGCATACCAATATCCTTGTGTCGATTTGGACTTGGCAAATAATAAGATTAATTTTATGATTAATAATCGAACCCTAATGCATTCTTTAAAAGATATAAGAACGGAAAGTGGAATGACGGAGTGGATCGATTTGATGCTTTGGACTGATCACCCTAAGCTTAATTCAGGATTTAGAGTAAAGGAATCTCTCTACTTCCTTTGTGTACTGTTCTACTCATCGGGGGTAGCTCCCCTTACATAAGGTTTGCCAGTAATTTGAGAATAGGATGAGTGTGAACTATTGGATTGTAGTTCCTCTCTTTTATGTCGATTGAGACTACTTAGTCATGTCGTGTCGATCGGGTGATTCCATCCATACATGATTTAGTTGTTGATGTTGATTATTTTATCCGCTCTTAGATGTCCGGATCCCCGTACTTGTGGAGCACGCTAAGTGGGGATTAACCGCGCTGTGCATGCAATGGTAATGTCCTGAGTTGTGCCGCAAATAGTTGTGTGCGAGATAGACATTAGCCATACATACCAAGACTTGGTCAGCAGTTCCTAGTGTGTATGTATGGCACCGCGTACCCGAAGTACTATGGACCCGGTGTTACTTGTTGTATGTTTTGAAGTCATGATTTAAACTGCTCATATATTCTTTAAAGTCGAGCATTGCACTACATCTTTCTAACTTATATCTGTCGCATTCTTTTAAATCGACCCCGATGTGGTATTATGGAGATATTACCTCGGCGTCTCATATTCACGTGTGTTGCATTAATATGGATGCGTGTATTTCATACTTAGTCTCACGACTAATGATGCTATTGTTGTATCTCTCAGGTGATGCAAACGTTCGCGAGGATATCCCTCCGACGAATTAAAGGATCGGTCCAATACCCGAGGGTTGTGAGGTCGAGGGAACCTTTTGAGTTTTATTTCCTATGTGTTATTTATTTCCTCGAACCTTATTTATTTACTGCTTTCAATTAAATGGCTTGTTCTGGCCGTGTCTCGGATGAGACTTTTATTTTCAGTTCAATAGTTGTAAACCGACATTTAAATCTTCTATGTCAACGTGTTCTATTATTCCAACTATGCTAAGCTGCAATCAGAGGGGACCATGTTTCCTGAAATCCAGCGTACTCTGATAGGATTAGACAATGTTTAGCCTGAACACTGAGCTTATGATGGGATTAGGCTATAGATTCTATCATAAGTTAAGTGTGGTGGTGACGTGTCCGGTTTATGGGAATCGGGGCGTTACAAGTTGGTATCAGAGCGTATGTGCTCTAATACTTGGATTAAAATTTGGAAACCCAATGTGTTATGTGCAATAAAATTTTGTCAAGACTTGTAGGGAGAGCGGGGGTTCAAGATTATAGGACTTTTCTTTTCTTTTGTGGTTGATGATTGTATGTACGTCAGTGCCATTGTGGTACTTACCATTCCACATGTGCAAATTAGGTCGTTGGCACTCACAAGCACTCCGTTCGTGTTGTTTTATAGATGCCTTGTAACGACCTGAAATTTCAAACATTTCGAAGCCGCTACCGCCGTATCAAATCATCTAAGCTAGTGGCCAATTAGCTTAGAATCATCAATACAAGGCTAGGTAAAACAAATAAACAAACCATACAGAAGAACCACAACCACTGAATCGAACTACACATGCGGAAACGAGAGTAATCAAGAACCGTAAACAAATGCCAATCGTAAAATCAATTGCCAAAAGCATCCTCAACACCATACCCGGGCAAAACAGCCCAATCTCAGCCCAACTGGCTCCATTCTCAAACCCATCCATCATCAGTGATCACCTCAAAGATGCTAGCGAGAATTAACAAAGTACAAATCACGCACAGAGAAGATGCAACCTAAACTATGTCCACTCTCACCCCCAATACCCAAATCGTGCAGCTGCGCCTCTCGGAGAATCTATAAAAAAGGAAAGCAAAGGGGTCAGTACAACGTACTGAGCAAGGGAATACGAATGCAGGAATAGACAGGGGTAAATCTCATAAAGCAAGTACCACAAGACCGATATCAGTACGCAAAGTCACATAAAGCAAATGCATGAACAACTAACAAATAACAACATCACACCGTCCCATACCGGTGCTTCAACCACATAAAGCATACACAAATGCACGTGATGCATGACCGAGCATACACCTATCTACCCTATATGCAGTGCAGGAATAAATATGCCTACGCCGGCAACTACCTATCTATGCCACACCACCCTGTCAAGCATACATGCCACACCACCCTGTCAGGCATACAAATCATCATCAAGCAACTCGTCTAAGCCACATACATGCTCACATATCAATCTCGTCCTCACATCATCATCGTCTAAGGCTCATACAGTCATCATATCTATTGCCGGGTACGGCTAGGTGATCGTACACCTCCCTCTATGCCACTAGGCAACAATCATACAGCCCTGCGTAAATGGTACTCATAAATCAACACCCTACTCAACTAGGTTCACATGCCAGATCCCCGCATCGTAGATGTCTAAGGTTCTTGGATTACCATCGCAACCATAATACTTGTTTCGGAGTCCTCAAAACATAACATTTAATTGATTCCCAATTCCATATGCCATATCCAACCCTTATTCATAGATTCCAGAATTACCCGTATTACATTATTGAGTTGCCCGACAATAGTCAATCATCCATATCAAGAAGATTAACTACCGCCCCACACAGTCATGTATAAATTAAACAATACCGATTCGTCACTGTTAGAATAATCGATTACGGCTTGCCATAGCCACATACCGACCCTGTCAATACCATACGTAACAACACCTCATACACTGTCATGCCTAATAACTTCTCATGCCATAACGTGCATAAAACAAGTCCATACACAATGCCAAGCATCTTATGAATCACCACAAGGCCCGTTCTAGGACATACGTCTATCAAGAATATCAAGAAAGGCATTCCTTATATTTCCAATACTTCATTACTAGTACATAGCACGCCGTGAATCAGGCACCATATCGATCTAGGTTCTCATGCCAACCAGTTACCCTACAAGATCCCCACGCATAAGTTACCCAGCATCCCACAGTCTACACATCTGTGTTCTCGTACTAATCATAGCATTGTAACCTCTAAGGCTCGTATATCATCATCATAAGAGGCTCATCACAGCCACAGATAGGCACACAACTCATCACATAACATCATGCATAGTCATGTACCAGCAACAGCAAGTATGGTTATCAGATCATTCATTCTCGATGATTAGTAATTCTAGGTTAGCAGGCATAAAATCATAATACTCCGGCTCTAAGGCGTAATCATAGGTTCGGCAACCTAAGACAAGTTCTAGTCAATTTCGCCAAGCATTTATGTACATTACATGCTTCCCTAAGCAACCCTAATCCCAATCATAGCATCACAATCGGAGACGACAAGCACAAACTGATACGGGAACAATTCAGAAGAAGGCAGAACAATCTGTCGGCCGAGCGGAGCTCGAGGACCGCTTGTCCTCAAATCGGGACACACTGGACGTCGAGCGGTCCTTGTCGAGCGGTCCTTAGGACCGCTCGCCCGACCGCTCGCACGCGGGCAGTGCAAACTGCTGTTCGACATGAATCAGAAACCGGAAACAAACAATGGAAGCATAGTAAACCCTTGTCTGATGATCTCGCCGACCTTAACTACGAAACTCAAGTCTCCAATACTCCCCAAACGTCCCGATCTATCCAAAATGTGCACAACAACTCGAAAACCTAAAAGAACGACCAAACATGAATATCGGCAGCCCTCGAACACCTCTAAATGTCAGAAACTGGAGAAATCCAAACCATACGACTTACCTCAACGATTGCAAGCCTCGAAACAACACCAATTCCACTGATCTATTCGATTCAACCACCGGACACCGAAAACCCTAGATTCGATAGAACATCTTAAATCACAACCCACACACATATTAAATCGCTGGAAAACGACAGCCACATATTGAACTCACTTACCTTGGCAATCCGATTGGAACGAAACACGAATCCCCTTGATCAATCGCAACGGACCCTCCTAGGGTTTTTGAGAGAAAAGAGAAGACTAAGGCGACAAGTGGAAAACGGCTCTGCAGCAATTGATCAGATTAGGGTAGGAAAATGAGAATAAGACTGATCCGGAATGGGCCGAAGCCCATGGACTGAAATCCGTACACAAGCGGTCCTCGCGAGCGGTCCTCGAGGACCGCTTGCAAAACCGCTTGCAAGACAGCGGCTTCACAAACCCGCGGGACATTACATGCCTCATCGTAGAGCTCCTAGGGTTGCTCATGTTCCTAGTGTTCATGACAATGTGGTCAATGAGAAACATCATGAGGAAGAGTCAGTGGGAAATGTACCTCCCGCAGAACCGAACGTGAATCAACGTAATGTGCAGAATGCACCAGGTGGCAATCAGTTCGCCCAGTTTATGGAATTCGTTCACAGATTGAATCCCGTGCAAGTATCGAATCCGTTCAGAGAGGTAGCCAGAGAGAATCCTCAACACTTCAGAGGCACCACCGATCCTGCAGAACTGGAACGATGGATTAGCAGAATGGAAGGATCATTTCGGGTTGCTGAATGCCCGGAACACCGAAAGGTAGACATTGCAGTTTGCTACTTCGATGGTGAAGCTCATTTTTGGTGGGACATGGTCAACACAGACAAGCAAGATGACCCCGAGTATACGTGGAACAGATTGGTGACCGACTTGAGAAACAGATTCTACCTAGTCTTCATGAGGAAGATGAAATTCGATGAATTCAAGAAGCTGAAATAGACCAAAGGCATGTCAGTTGCCGAGTATCATGCAAAGTTCACCGAATTATCCCGATACGTGCCAGAAGGTTGCAAAAATGAGGAGTATCTGACAGAACAGTTTGAGGAAGGCCTGCTTCCTCACATTCGAAATGTAATCTCAGATTTGGGGATTACCATAGTCCAGGAAATGTATGAACGGGTAGCGAACCAAGCCCGTTGATCAGACCAGTCATACCAGGAAAGGATACAGAACGATCGTGCTACAAAGAAATAGAAGGGCATTGTGATTGATGCCCAACCACTTCAAGCAGTAAGACCTGATAACAGTGGTGGTCACTACCATGGGAACCCTAAGAACAAAAACAAGAATAAGAATCAGTTCAAGGGAAATATGATCCAGTTAGAAGCTTCGGGAACCAAATGTAAGAAATGTGGGAAAAGTCATTATGGAGTGAAATGCGATGGTGGTCCGCTCACATGTTTTAACTGCAGACAAGAGGGACATATGATCCGAGCATGTCATTATCCTCCACGCCCAAAACTAGGTTAGAATCAGATCCAGTATCAGTATCAGCAGAATCAGCCCAGAGTGCAGATGGACAAAGGGAAGAGACCGATGCAGGCAACGAACAATCATTATGGGGGCTGACTCAATGTGATCAACAGGACAGAGGCTGAGAACCACGCAAACATCATCACCGGTACATTTTCCATTTTCAGTCGTCCAGCTTTCATTCCTTTTGATTCCGGCACATCATGTTCCTTCATTTCCTCTAGATTTTCTTCCTTGTGTGATATGATGTTACCCATAGAAACTCGGATGGTAGTTTCACTGCCATCCGGCGAGGCCATTCCTTGCAATAGGATGTACCCAGGTGTTCCCATTAGAATATGAGAGGTAGACTTCCCTTCCAACCTCTTAGAATTCCCTCTAACCGATTTCGATACAGTTCTGGGTATGGATTGGCTAGCACAGTATCAGGCACACATCGATTGTCGGGACAGAAAGTTGACACTGAAAGGACCCAAGGGGCAGAAGGTATCGTACAGGTAGTTTCCCAAGGAGCCGACAATCAAGGTAGTCTCAGCAGTCAGTTTCGACGCATTGATTAGAAAAGGATACCGGTATTAATATGCTCAGTCTTTGACTTGAACTCAGATTTGTCAGACTTAGAAAATAGGCCAGTTGTCAGAGAGTTTCCAGACGTATTCCCCAAAGAGATACCAGGCATGCCGCCAGTTCGAAAGATAGAATTCATGATTGATTTAGTTCCGAAGACGAAGCCTATCCACAAAGCAGCGTATCGTATGGCTCCGGCAGAGTTGAAAGAACTCTATGAACAGTTGAAAGAGTTGCTCAATAAAGGATATATCAGACCAAGTGGATCGCCGTGGGGCGCACCAGTACTATCCGTGAAGAAGAAAGACGGCAGTCTCAGATTATGCATCGATTGCAGAGAACTGAACAGGGTAACAGTGAAGAGCAGATATCCACTGCCCAGGATCGATGACCAATTCAATCAGCTCAAAGGGGCGAAAGTAATCTCAAAGATCGATCTCCAATCAGGATATCACCAGCTCCGCATTGCAGAACAGGGCATTCCGAAGACAGCTTTCCGAACAAGATATGGCCATTACGAATTCACGGTAATGCCATTCGGGCTTACGAATGCACCGGCAGTTTTTATGGACTTGATGAACCGAGTCTTCAAGCAGTTCTTGGACAGATTTGTTGTAGTGTTCATTGATGACATATTGATCAACTCAAAAGGTCATGAAGGCCATGCACAGCATTTGAGGACAGTGTTACAGACCATGAAGGATCATCAACTTTATGCCAAACTATCCAAGTGTGAATTTTGGATAAATAAAGTTTCCTTCCTAGGGCACATTGTGACAGAGGAGGGGATATCAGTGGATCCGTCCAAGATTGAGGTAGTTAGAGATTGGCCGACACCGAGGAACGTGACCGACATCCGTTCATTCTTAGGGCTTCCCGGGTACTATAGAAGATTCGTTGAGAACTTCTCTCAAATTGCCAAGCCGATGACACAGCTGATTAGGAAGGATGTTCCCTTCAAATGGGACGAAGCATGCGAGAGAGGTTTTCAGAGTTTGAAGAACAGTTTGACCAGCGCACCAGTTTTGACACTACCAGTTGAGGGTGTAGACTATGATATCTGCACAGATGCTTCCAAGAATGGTCTTAGATGTGTGCTCATGCAGAACCGCAAGGTTATCGCTTATGCATCCCAACATATTAAGAAGCATAAAGAGAACTATCCGATACACGATTTAGAAATGGCAGCAGTGGTCCACGCACTGAATATTTGGAGACACTACCTCTATGGTGTCAAAAGCAGAATATACACGGATCACAAGAACTTGAGATACATCTTCTCTCAAGATAAACTCAATTTTCGGCAACGTAGATGGATGGAATTAGTGAAAGATTACGATACAGAGATCATTTACCATGAGGGAAAGGCAAATGTGGTTACCGATGCCCTAAGCAGAAAACCATACCAAGTGATTGGGTCAGAGGTGGCATTCAATAATGCCATCGGCAATGAGCTCCGCAAGATGGGCATACAGATTTTAGAATATGATGAGGGACAGCTGAACACCTTGATCATCACACCATCGATCTACTCAGACATTATCCAGAGGCAGTTGACAGATCAGAAGTTGGCCAGAATCAGAGAGACAGTCCTCGCAGGCGAGGCAAGATCAGATTTTGCTATACACAGTGATGGTAGTCTCAGATTCAAAGGACGCTGGTGTATACCTAGCGATTATATAGAACTGAAGCAGCTTATACTGAAAGAAGCTCATGAGACCTCGTACTCGGTACATCCGGGTGGAACCAAACTCTATAAGGATTTGAAGTAGAGTTTTTGGTGGCCGGGGATGATAAAGGAAATCGCAGCATTTGTTGCTCAGTGTGCGACCTGTCAGAAGGTCAAAATTGATCACATGAGACCAGCGGGTTTAGTCCGACCGCTTGGGATTCCGGATTGGAAATGGGAATCCATTTCGATGGATCTTGTTACAGGTTTGTCGAAGACCAGGTCAGGCAAGGATGCAATTTACGTCATAGTGGACCGATTGACTAAATCAACAGTGTTCATTCCGGTAAAAGAAACCTGGAATTCAGAAAAGTTATCAGAGTTGTACATTGAAAACGTCGTGACAAGATTTGGGGTACCGAAAGAAATAATCTCAGACAGAGACTCCCGATATCAGTCAAAGGTTTGGAAACATGTCCAAGACACTTGGCACAAAATTGAAGATGAGTTCAGCATATCATCCCGCTACAGATGGGCAGACAGAGCTTATGATTCAGACACTCGAGGATATGCTAAGAACGTGTACACTTGATTTTCAAGGCAGTTGGGAAGACCGGCTAAGATTGGTTGAATTTTCCTATAACAACAGTTATCATGCCAGTATCGGCATGGCACCGTTCGAAGCACTTTATGGAAGGTGATGCATGACGCTGCTAAATTGGAATAAACCGAGTGAAAGAATTGTTCTTGGTCCACAATACATCCAGGATATGATGGAACAAGTCAGAATAATACAGGCACGCATGAAAGCGACACAGGACAACAGAAAAAGTGTGCAGATCAGATACACCGAGATTTGAAATTTCAGGTAGGAGAATGGGTACTGTTGAAAGTATCTTCAATGATAGGTGTCAGACGTTTCGGAATCATAGGTAAGCTCAGTGCAAGATTTATAGGACCGTATGAGATAATTGGAGAAGTAGGTGAAGTGGCCTACCGACTGAATTTGCCTAAGGAACTTGGAAATGTTCATAACGTCTTTCACATATCACAGCTGAGGAAGTTTGTAGTTGACCCATCCCATGTGTTAGAACCAGAACCTTTAGAACTGAATGAGGACCTCACATATGTAGAGAGGCCAGTCAGGATACTAGACACTAAGGTTCGAACCACTAGAAATAAGGATGTGAGGCTTGTGAGAGTACAGTGGTCTCGACACGGTAGCAAGGAATCCATTTGGGAGCTAGAGTCTACCATTCGTGCTCAATATCCTTACCTGTTCGAGGATTAGAATTTCTAGCAAGTAGATGCCTTAGAACTCTTTACGTATCGGACCTCGATTGATATTGTGTTATGTGATGGTGTTCTTTGATTTGTGCTTTCATATAGTGGAAGTACTTGCTTGCACACTCATGCATTCATGCATATCATATCATTGGACAGTTTTGAAAAGGAATGGATGAGCCACGTAGGCGAACCATTCAGGACGATGCCCATGATTTTTGAAAAATTCAAGCTTTTGAAAATTGCATTGATTATTCCCAATTATGTGGGAAAGGTTTATGTTTGTTGATAGGTGACTGCAACTATGCCTGAAATGCATACATAAACTTGTTGTGTGATTATTGGAAGAGGTATTAAAGTCCGAAGGACCGTGACTTTAAGCTTCCGAATCTGTTTGAAGGTGATTATACCTTTTGTGATTTGATTCTCTCATATGAGAAAAATGTTTGAAAGCTTGAAAATGTTTTTCGAAATTTTAACTGATTGTGTAAAATCAGTAACCCGTAGATAACGGGAAATGTGATTATGAGATTATGTGGCTATGTTGTAACACCCCGATTCTCCCATATCGGAAATGTTACCGCCACACCTAACTTACCTCGGGTTCTACGGCCTAACCCTCAATAAGCTCGGTGCTAAGGCTAACCATCTTATCTAATCTTATCAGAGTACGCTGGACTTCAGGAAACTGGTCCCCTCTGATCACAGCTCAGCATGTTAAAAACATCACGTGCGGAAAACGGAAAGTAAACCACCGCTATTACAATAGAATAGTCATCGTTTACAATCCAAAATCAGAATGTCCCACGCCCGGGACAGGCCATTTAATACTAGCCGATAAACAAAAAGACATGAGGAAATAGAGTTCCAAGACATAAATAAATAACTGAAAAAGCACCGCATACAACAGTTAAAGAAATATGTCCACTCGTCCTCACATACCCAAAAAGGCTCCTGCCTTACCCGTGTGAACTAGTGACACGAAGGATCCTCCCTCGGACACTGAGTACCTGTATGCATCAAGCACAGTTTAGTCGAAAA
>MAYD01562893.1:0-12278 GCA_001909325.1 Ruellia speciosa
ACATTTTATCTCGTAAACGGAAAATTGATGTTGAAAATGTTTCCATTGCAGGTGAATGTCATGCATTGATGGACAAGTCCTTGCCGAGTAAGATGAAAGACCTTGGGCGGTTCACAATCCCTTGCACCATTGGAGGAGGAGAGTGCAAGGATGCCTTATGCGATTCTGGTGCGAGTATCAATGTGATGCCCATATCCCTCTACTGGAAGTTGGGCCTAGGAAATGTAAAACCCACTCGAATGGTTCTGCAGCTGGCAGACCGATCTCAGAAGGCCCCGGTAGGAATATTGGAAGACGTCTTGGTATCGATAAGTTCATCCTCCCTGTCGATTTTGTGATCCTTGACATGGGTGAGGATAGTCAGGTACCTTTAATTTTTGGCAGTCCATTTTTAGCTACGTGTCAAGCATTGATAGATTGTAAGGATGGACATGTCACTTTGAGAATTGGAGATGAGAAAATTGTTTCTAATGTTAAAAATGTTTTGGGGCAACCTGCATCAGTTAATGAGGTTTTGTATTGCATAACTGTTAAAGATGCTGCTATTGATCTTGGCTTGGAGAATGGAAGGTGTTGTCTTGCAGGAGTTAAATACAGGGAAGAAGGGATTGAAAATCGAGGAAGGAAGCCAAGGATTAGAGGAATGAGGAACATTTGGAATGTCCGGGGTGTCTGACTCTGGATATAATCAAACAAACAGTGGTCTGGCTGCTGACTCGAAATGCAGCACTTATGGGAGGTAACCCACTTTTGGTGTGTTTTTCTTGCTTTGGTTTGTTTCCTTTTGTTTTTGTGTCTTTTGTGTTCGTTTGCTTTTTCATCTTTATCTTTGGCTTTGGGACCTTTTGACCCTCTCTCTTGGAGTATTTTTTAGTGCTTTATCACAGGTAACAGCCAATTCTGGAGATGGTGCGGTCCTTGAACCGCGTGCGGGGTAGAAAATCTGAGGTAAGAGATGCGCGGTCCTTGAGCGCGGTACTCAAGGACCGCGCCTAAGACCGTGCGCTTTCCAGAATCTCGCGCGGTCCTTGAGGACCGCGCGTCGGACCGCGCATACCTGTAAGTTTAAAAACATAGATTTGGTGGACAGAACACCAATTTGTTTTTTCTTCTTCTCCCATTGCTCTCGGTCGAGCATTCGAAATCCCTTAAGTGCGATTTCTTCCCTTCTCCCACACTTTTGCACAAAGCTATCACCCCCACCTCTCTTCCCTCTTAGTTTGTTGGTAGTTTGGTGGTGATACACAACACTCGATCGATTTTATCAAAAACTAGGGTTCTTCAATCCGGTAAGTTTTCTTGATTAAACTTTGATTTGGTTGATAGATTGAAGTATTAGATGTTGTAAGATACTTTGAACATGTTGATTTTGGATGAATAGAATGCTTTCGAATGTTGGGAGTTTCATTGATATTGGTGACGGGAATGGTTGTGATGACGGATGGAGTTTAAATTTTTGACCATGCTTGTGATTGACTGTATTGCTTAGGCTTAAATCAACTTGACATTGTGATTTGGGAATCAAATTGGTGATTTTGTAGTGATATCATAAGTTTTGAAATTTATGCACATAACATGTTCGACGAAATGTTTCAATGAATTTTTTTGGCACTTTTTGAGAATTCTCCTTCATGAATGCTATGTGTGTCGCATTCCAATTAATTCTAGCCTTCCGCACTCTTTGATGGCATCAATGAAGTAGGATTTTTGTGATCGTTTGGGAGTTTGGTAATGGTTGAAGCATTCTTTTTGGTTCATCTTGTCGATGCTATTTGTGTGATTGCCATTGAATTTATTCTTTTCCCACATTCTATGATAGCATTGATCGTAGTGCGAGGATGGTTGGTTCGGTTTTATTTTCAAACATTGATTTTTGGTTGATTGACTATTTTGCAGAAAATGCCCCCTTGTCGAAGACAACAAAGAGATACCTCCATGATATGCAGCTCCGAGGGGATTAGCTGATGTGATTGCCCGTCTCGATGCTATGCAGCGCCAGTCTGATGAGCGCTGGGCGAGTTACGAGAGAGACAGAGACCGCATGGAGGGGCATCTGGAGGCCACCCGTGACAATTTAGTGACCCTCCTGGACGCCAGAGCTCCACCTCCACCACCTACTGATAGGGCCGGATCATCACGAGCTCCTGCTCGTCGAGGTCGTCGTGGCTCTTGATTTTATTTGGGTATCTGTGTTTCTCCTTTCCTTATTCCTTTTTTTCTTGAACTATGGCTGCCTTTTGACTGATACTTCAACTGTGATTGTCTGGATTTGTCTGTTATTTGGATTAACTATGATGAATTGTGATCATGATTGACATCTTACTATTTGCTTATTTGATTTTCAAGTTCTTTTGGCATTGAAGACAATGCCGAACTTAGTGTGAGGATGGAGGTATCTCTTCCAATTTTTAATTGCTTACTGCACACCCCCACCAAAATTGTTGCCTTTTATTTGCTAGTTATAAGTGGTGAATTTGACATTTTGATATTAGTTGGAGATAGTTCCTTTCATCCTGATATTATTAATGTTTACTGTTTTCTGAACCTATTTTGTTGTGAGATTTGAGCTTAAACTGTTTATTCTGTGGATTATAGCAATTAATTAGTGTGAGGATCCTATGCTTTGCTTGTTTTTCGATTTGAGATTGCTGATACTAAATGATTAAGGCACTTAGTTAACCCCTCTTTTTGGCCTATACTTTACCTACCCATGCATATGTTCATCTTTAGGATTAAATTCTTTTGAGCCTTGAACCTGTTCTTTGGATGACTAAACCTGTTTTTGTCAACCCTTTTCCGTTTCTTTCTTTGGCCTTCATCATTTTGAACCTGTGGAACGAATTGTGCATACAGACGAGAATTTGTTTGTTTTGCAAATAGAAGTGTGTCATAGTGAGAGATTTCGAACTTTGTTGTTGAATGAGTTGAGAAATTTTGTTTTGTGAGATTGGCAAATTTGTAGAAGCTGCAGAAATAAGAACTGAGAAGCATAGAGCTGTGAAAAAAAAAATCACAGCTGAAAAGATGACATGTTGAGAAGAGTTCTTCTATGTATTGGAGTGAAATAGCAAAGAAGATTGGGATTTAGGAGATTCATGGCGTGTGAGCTTTTTACTCTTGACATGTTTTGTATTGTACTTTTTGTTCCACCTCTGTTAGCCCTTGATTTTCTTTCCATACCTTATACATTGAGCCTCATTTTTAATCCTTGTTAAAGACCTTTTGATTCTGGATTCTAGTCTCTATTATGCAGTAGAGAATTGATTTCTGGCAAGTCTACAAATAACTTACTTAATTATTTTGCTGAGTGTTTGCTTTCCCTTAACCTTGATGAATTTTCGAGCGATATGAGGGAGTGACCTCAAATTGAAAATGGTGAGCATTTGGTTTTCTTGGGATGAAATATAGGAACTAGAACTAACTGATAGATGATGATATTGAGTTTGTAACTTAGATGAACGAATTTTAGAAAGACGTTTTGTGTGTGGGGTATTGCTAAACTTTTGTTTATCCTTACTCGAGGACGAGCAATGTTTAGTGTGAGGATGTTGATGCCTTGCAAAAAGTACGGTTTTTAAGCGATGTTAGAAAGAACTTTTTGATCGAATTCTTGAATATTTTGATGTCAATCTTTGGAAATGATCGATTTTGAGTTGATTTGAATACTTGATGCAGTTTACTCTTTTTTGTGCTATATTTTGTTGTTGTGAGAGGTGCAGGACTGGATTATAGAGTTTTGGAGCCAAAGAACTGGAAGTCCAGCGCTTAGGACCAGAACCACGAATTGGAGCGCGCGAGAAACAGAAAATCGAGACTAAGTAACGCGCGGTCCTCGCGTGCGGTCCTTGAGGACCGTATGCCAGACCGCACCCAATCCAGTGTGCTTGTCGTGAGAACCGTGCGGTCCTCGCGGTGCGGATTAAAAGGCCGGAAGTCTGATGTAAGGCCCGGCAGCCAAAAAAGAAAGGTTCTGATTTTAGAAGAGGGAAAAACACACGATTTTGAGAGAGAGACACACACCACATATTCATTTTCTAAAAATGCACTCTGGAGATTTTGCGAGAAAAGAAGAACTTCTTTCAATCCAAAGACAAAGACAATTGATAGGTTGTATTTTTTCATGCTTCCAGATATTGTTTTGGTTTTCTTTCTGAACATAGTATTTCTGAATCAAGCCATGTGTGGCTAAAAACCCTTTTGGAACCTTAGGGTTTGGATTTTGCGAATGATGTTTGAATTCTATTGTTTTCTTCGATTCGAGTTTTAGTTGATTGAATTTAATTGATGTTGTTGATTCTGGCCATTTCTGCAACTCTGCTTATAACCTAATCTTTATGTCCGGAAGGAATTAGGATAGGTAATTCAATCGGTTAACAGTTTCGGTGGGGGAACTAGACAAGGGATCCATTGTTTTTGCCCGTTTAGTAAAGATAATCTAGGCATTAGGAGGAAATCTAGGTTTTCTGAAGTATTGGGAACTTGGAATTGATTAAAAGTGGATTACGATAGGAATTAATTAATCAGGAGCAATCGTCTAAAATCCTAGGGAACCATTTCATCCATAGTTGGAATTCTATCAAGCATTTTCTAAGAGTAGACAACAAAATACCATCCTTTTACAAGCTTTCTTAGAATCTTTTAGAAACAATCAAATTCTTGATCTTTAATTTTATCTGTTTTTGCTACAAAATATTTACAATTTGAATTAATCTCGTTTAGTCCTTTCCCTGAGGATTCGACCTGGATACTCATTCAGTATTACTTGGGATACTGTACACTTGCAGTTAATTGTGTTGAATATAAATCGCACACCACACCGCTCGAGAAATACTATGGCCAAGGCGCTCTATGCTGAGGACAAATAGGTATGGTGAGAGTGGATCCCCTTGGCGCACTCCTCGTGTCGGATGAAACACCCCCGTCATCCCACCATTCCAAAGGACTTGCATCGAGGCTGTTTCTAACACACTACATAATAACCACACGCAATGCCATAGGGAGTCCTGCCTCACACAAGGTATCCTCCAAAAAATCCCACTTCACTCGATCATATGCTTTCTCGAGATCCACCTTGATTGCCATCCAGCCCCTCTTCCCCTTCCTGGTCCGCATCGAGTAAAGCGCCTCTTGCGCTATAATAATGTTATCCAGAATACTCCGGCCGGCGACAAAACTGGTTTGGGTTTCCACAAAAAGCTGAGGCATAACCTCTTTTAACCTGTTAGCAATGGCTTTCGTAATAACTTTGTACAACACAGTGCAAAGGCTAATAGGCCGGAATTGGGTAAAGTACTCGGGACCCTCTACCTTCGGTATCAAGACGAGAAGAGTCCGGTTGAGTTGGGGATCAAACGGAGTGCCGTGAAAAACATCCTTGACAAACTGACAAATCTTCGGACCAACTATGTGCCATTTCCTTTGGAAGAATTGGGCATGGAACCCATCCACACCCGGCGCTTTCAAAGGGCTCATGTCAAAGAGTGCTCTTTTGACTTCCTCATCCGAGACCTCGCGGCTGAGAAAGTCCATATCGGCCTGGCTAATGCTCGGGAAACAACCCGACAGTGGGAAAACACCTGCTCCAACATCACTGTCTGTGTATAAATGAGTAAAGAACTGAACAGCTTCGGCTTTCAACCACTCTTCATCAAATGATCATTCATCATCGATACGTAAGGCCTGAATCTTATTCCTCCGTCGTCGTGCCAACGTTTTGTAATGGTAGTACCGCGTGTTCCGATCACCGTTCTCAATCCACTCACACCGCGACTTTTACTTCCACAAGAGTTCTTCCTAATCCAGAATAGCTGTAATTTCCTTTTCGACCATTCTCGGCGACGGATTCCTCTCCAAAATTAATTGAATCCTTCCAAGTTGAGCCATTAAGTATCGCTTCCTTTTCACAATGTTACCAAAAACCTCCTTATTCCAGATACCGATGGCCCGAGCGAGTGTGGACAACTTGGCCAAAGCGAGAGTATCAGCCCCCCAATTTACCTTAATCAGGTCATCAAACGTATCATGCTCCAGCCAACCGGAGAAGAAAATGAAAGGCCGTGGGACATGTGAAGGCGCTGCTTGCGAAGATGCCAATATCAGTGGACGATGATCTGATTTCACCCGGGGCATGTGTATCACAAAAAAATCCGAGCACAAAGCCTCCCAACGATCATTACAAAGAAGCCTGTCAATCCTCTCCATAACACCTGCTCGCTGCCAAGTAAATTGAGGGCCGACAAATCCCATGTCTCTTAACTGACTAGCAAATAAGAATTCATTAAAAAACCTGCACCCGCGTGCATCCGACGCACCCCCTTTTTTCTCCGTAGAGTGGAGAAAAGCGTTGAAGTCTCCCCCAATAAGCCACGGCTCCTCCACTGAGTCCGCCAACAAGCGGAGCTGATTCCAGAGATGCACACGTGTAGTTGCTTGTGGGCTCCCATACACAGATGTAAAAAGAAAAGGAGAAATGCAACTCGCCCCAGAAATCCTCAAATGAATGAACTGACTATGGTTCTGAATAACATTGACCTTCATCGTGTCACGCCAGAGAAGCCGGATCCCTCCCGCAAAACCCGTCGCTTCGAGACAATGAGATCGCGGGAACCCAAGTTTCAGAATCACCTTATCCGCTTTCACCCCACTGAGTCGAGGTTCAAACAACGCAATAAGGTCAGGTTTCTACTCGCGCGTAACCTCCTGCAAAATCCGGGGGAACCTAGGGTGGCCATACCCCTGGGCATTCCATAACATTAATGTAAAATTCATCATCAAGACAGCAATCGAGCGACTGACCCAACTCCATTCAGCTCTCCATTCGCTAACTTCTGTCACCCTCCCCTAAACTCTCCAGGCACGCACCGGACTCCATCCCCGGGACCTGGGTTTGAGAAGAGAGTTTGCGAGCAAGGAGTTTCATTGCCTTGGACACCGGGACCGTCGAACCTCTGGCTTGTTTCAATTTCCTACCCTTCTCTTTAAACCTCATTGCTCGCTGTTTCAAAACCCCAGGAGGTTGAATTTCCATCGGGGCTCTGCCCACCATAACCCCACCACCACCTTTGTAAACATCTCGCGAGAGACCTGATGGGGGGTTAGGGTCGACATTCTCTTTAACCACCACGGCCGAATGGAACGCCGAATCGAGCAAGGTCACAGGATATGGAGCAATGTGCAATTTCAGACCTTCCCTCCGGTCAATCCTATCCAGCTGGGCAGGTAGGGCCATGCTTGGACCAGGCCCATCCCCTGGTCTCCCGTCCTTAGTAAAAAGAGGGTTATCTCGGAATGGGCTTCGACAAAGGCCCTCTTCTAAAGCCCCATCAGCCAGGACCTCTCCAAAGGATAGATCCAAAGGGCCCAAAACACGACCTTGTAACGACTTCCCAGATTCAGCCCGGACTTCATCCGCAGCAACCAAAATTCTATCAATCGAATCCCTGGTTTTCCACTCCTGTTCATTACTGAGGATTTGGAAACGGTTACCTCCATCAGCTGTCCCTGGATTTCCGAATTTGGGATCCACTCACCTTGGGGGTTGTTTTGATCGATGCGCCACCACCATCCAGTCCCCATACTGCTCTGAGGCCACCCGATGGCCAATGACGACGACTCATCTTCCATTGTAGCGACCGACTTGCCGGGCTGATCCGTAGGTGTTGATCTGCAAGCATTCTTATGGTGACCGTAACGTCCACAACCAAAGCAAATATAGGGAAGATTTTCTTACACAACTCTTTGGTATTTATCCTTAAGTTTAATTTTTGCAACCAATGGTGTCTTGAGATTGACCACCACTGTCATTCTTGCGAAACGGGCCTTCTCTATGGTTTCAGTGACGACGTCAACTTTTAGGACTTGTCCTAACATCTCCCCAATTTCCTTCAGCAGCGTACGGTCATACCAAATGGGGGGCAAACCCGGCAGACGGACCCATGTAACCACAGTAGTCGGGAATGGATCCAAAGTAGCAAACGATGGCGTCCATGGCTGGATCGATAAAGCTTGACCGTAAATAACATAGGGGCCACCCGCCAATACATTATGGCATTCTGCCACCGTCGGAAACTTGACTTCAAAATAGCCATTATCCAGTTCCAATATGTCCAGCGTACTCCGGGGCTTCCACATCTCATGTAGCCAACTGAAAAGCATGTAGGCAGTGATTTTTCGACCTAGTAACTTAACGATAACCGTTGTGGCCATTCGTTGAGCCATCACTTCAAACAAACGATCCGAGACATTCGGCATCGGGGTCCCATCCTCCACTATTTTCATGATGTCCCCTTTCTGTATTTTCAGAGCAACGCCCAGTGGTCTCTGTTGCATTTCAGCCCCTCCTCCCCCCTCCCCCCCCCCGGCCCCGCATTAAGGAGTTTGTCCTTAAAAGAGGGTCGCGGGATAGCCTCATCTTGAACCATAAGATCTTCCTCACTGCCTACACTGAGAGATGGGGAAACCACCCCGGTGCCAGCCTGAGAGTTACCAACCAGCGGCGGTCGTTGGCCGGTATCCAAAAAGGCCTTGTCACAGCCATCCGAGAGCATATTCTCATCTGAGAGCATATGCCTTTGATTTCGAATTACAGTATTACTTAATACTCTAATGTTGATTTTGGTTTGGACTTCAATTTCTGAATGAAAGACTAAGTCATTTCAAATGAGGGAAAGAATAGAGTTAAAACTTCAAGTATTAAACTTAATATTATTTGAGTTTGAGTTAGACCTGGAAGACTTGAACATTAAAACTATTCTTGACTTCAGACTTCATTCTTTTTAGACTCCATTTTTCAGACTTCACGTTCAGACTTCTCTACGATAATTACTGTATTGGAATGACCCTTCACTCTCCCTGCAAGAAAAAAAGATATACATTTATAAACATACCAAGTTTGCAGAAAGAAATAATTTCCTAACCACGTATTTACCCATTGCCAGCAAAGTCAAAGCGGAAGGCACTAATTCCCTCCCTTTCAAAGGCAAGGGCAAGGTTCACCATGGGAACGCGATCCTAAGAAAATCTAACATGATTACTTATCAGACAAATTCAAAAGGATGGTGCAAAGTAAATAAGCAAGGTGTTTTAACATAATTGATGGCACACCTTTGATGTTCGGAATCCATGGCATATAATGACAAGCTCAGTCGACCAAGTTTCATGCAATATCCCATAAACTTTCTCGCCATGGCTATTTTCAAATTTTACTCGCTTGTGCTCAACCACTAAGAAACATGAATTGGGTAGACGAAGTCATGAATGAACTCTTGAGAAATAATAATTTAACAAAAACATATTCTTTCACAATAAAAGTATTAAGAAAGAAAAATCCCTAAAACAATGAAATTTTGGGTCAAGCATCATTCCCAAACCCAGCATGGGATAATTAATCAAAAAGAGAACGCCAACCACAAAATAATCAAAGACGATGAGGCTATTCGTATTTGTTTAAAAAACCCTTGGCCACATTACTAAGGCATTTTGAAATCAAGAAAATGTTGTTTACTTAAAACTAATTCAAATTATGGTGACCAAGTTGATCACGACTAGGATTCCAGAATACTGACTAGCTGGTTTTTACTTTTTGTACTTCCGACTCTGGTGCTTTTCTACTACTCAAATTTCTCTTCTTTAAGTTGAATGAATGAATGAACAAAGGCGGTGATTGAAACAAATAATATGTTTCCACTTTCTTGTATTGATGTGCTTCCCCAAATACTTACTACTAATGTTTTGATTTTAAGTTCACAATATACTAGATTAGCTGATGTCCAGTTGAGCACTTGAAATCTTTAAAGCAGAATATTATGAGCAACAAAAACCTGTCAACAGAAAGAGGATGAGGGTGTTAATTGATTTCATCAGAAGAAGTTTTGGTCATTTAGCACAGCTTTTGAATGTATAGAGACTGTATGCCGGTAGCATATCCAAGAAGTAGAAGTTAGAACAACATAAAAATTGAGCAGGCCAAAACGAAGCAACCATTGAGAAATTAGTTTTCGCAGGAAAATTAAAGTAATCCGTGAAACCTAAAGCAAGAATATAGAATCATGAATTCTATCAGAAACAAAATGATCATATCTTTCGCTTACAATGATATAAAAAACTGTAAAACCCCCAATTTAAATTAATTTGGACCAAGCCCAAACCCCCCCTAAGCCCATAACCTAATCAAAGACTAAGCCAAGGCCCAACCCAAGCCCACCAGCCGCCAGCCCACCAGCAGAAGCTTCCAAGCGCCAGCTGGAGGACGCGCGGTTGGCAGACAGCTGGCAGACGCGGTTCTGGGTTAGAAATGGTGGGTGGGAGTGGTTCTTGAAGGCTCCATGGCAGCCTATAGCTAGACCCCAACCCTTCCTTCATTCTCCATCAGCCTAACACTCCAAATTCCTTCCATAAGAGTGAGTTTTGAGGGCTTTTGGAAAGAAATCGAGGGTGTACGGGAGGTATCGAGGTTGGAGGGTCGAGAAACGATCGAGGAACGTTGAAGTTCGAGTGTCGACATTAAGGCAAGGGTTTACATTGAGTTTATGATGTTATAATTACGTTTTGAATACGTTTCGTAGCCAAACGTATGCTGGAACCATGTATGCAGTCAGACCTGGACCACCTGCGGTCCAGGTCATGCGGTTCTCAAGGACCGTATGTGGTAGACCGTGGCCTGGACCCTCACGCGGTCCAGGTGGCGCAGTCCAGCAGGACCTCGCGGGGTAAACCGCGCGACCCTGTCTGCTGTGCTGGTTCTGTCCGTCGTGTTCTGTTCTACCGTTCTTCCGTTACGTAATAATCTTATCACCTAGGGAGATGCTCTAGGATCTGATACGTCGCACTGTTAATTGACATGTTATTCCTATGTTCGTATGTACACATTATATGCTGGATACATTGTCGTATTGCTGTTATAAACATGATGACCGTTTGATTTCATGATGTTATGATATTATGATATTGATGTTGCATAGCCAGTACGAGGCTTTGGCAAGCCAAGCATGTATGCATGATTGCATTCACCATGGGCGTGGCAGTCAAGTCAGTCCATGCACTTGCATTGTGGGCTCGGCGGTCAAGTCGGTCCATGTATTTACCCTGTGCCGGTAAAGGCACTGTGATATGCCGGTCAAGGCATGGCTCGCCGGTCAAGGCGGGTGGACATAGGTAGGTGCCGGCCTAGGCATGCATTGCACGAGCATATAGGTTAGGTGTATGTTGCATTATGGTTGAAGCGCTGGTATGGGACAGCGTGATGTTTTACTATTCTGTTGTTTATCTATTTATTATTATGCATGACTAACCTTTATCCCTATTTCCCCACTCATGTAATCTCTTGCTCAGTACGTTGTACTGACCCCCTTGTTTGTGTCTGTTTTAGATACTCCCGGAGGCGCGGCATCATGATAGGTTTGGGATACGAGCGATCACCCCCTAGCATAGGATGCATTTTGCCTAATTAAGCAGAGATGTTATCTTTTGTTAAGACAGGGCTATGCCCGGACATGCTGTCAAACTCTGATAAACTTATGTTTTGAAGTAATGCAATATTATTAATTATTACTTCTGTTGCATTTATCTGTATACCCGGCCTTGTATTAGGGAGTCTAGGCTGACTGGCCACCAGTCTGGGCAAACTAATACGGCAGTAGCGCGCTCGAAAATTATTCAAAAATTTTCGGGGCGTTACAAAAACTAAACAACAAAAGATAAGGGATGAGCAATCTAAAACTTCAAGAAAGGAGAAAGGATCTCACACGATTACAACATCTGTTGCTTCCACAAAACATGTGCCAGTGACGGAACTACCATAGGACTTGGGATCCCCCCAGCCCGTCAGAGTTGAGAGAAGTTGCCACAGAAATGTCGTTCGCTGCTGCCGATGAAGCGGCACAGCCCCCGTAAAGAAGACAATCCCATCCCTAAAAGAACTGGGCTGCGTTTTTTAAAATATGGATTATGAGCTGTACCTAAATTTATTGCATTGGGCTTTAATCAATTTAAAAGTTTAAAAACGTTGGCCCAGAAAATATAACTCAGCCTAAAATTCAATTAATTAAAATATTAAATTATACAACACTGGCAATTAGAAATGAAAAGTGAATTACTATTTACCACCCCTAAATCAATTTCACCGCCCGCCATGACGTCATTTGCCAAGAACTCACTTCAAAAAAATTATCTCTCTAAAATTTTGCTCTGGGGCCGATCGATCAAAGTTGAAAAATGACTTAAAAAACTCGTAAAATATGACGGTTGACGAATTAGAAGCATTGAAGGCTCGGAAGAGGTAA